>SKCR01040454.1:0-71427 GCA_019454045.1 Zanthoxylum bungeanum | reverse complement strand
ACCCCATGCAAGGTTCAAGGACCTTGTCTTTTGACAACAATACATATTCGCTTGATGACAATTCAAAAGGTCTGAGCCAATCAAACTGTGAAGTTTCTTGTTGATCTTGTTGCAAATCTGTATGCTTGCTGCACACCTTCATTGTTTTCCTGCGGACATGACTTCGTTTAGGTCCCCTTGACCTTGACAGAAACCAAATAAACCCCAATGGTCATCTCATCTATTAAGGGAAGATAGGGTTTAGCTTTATGCTGGTTTTAACCTAGAATTGTACCCTCTTTAGGGTTAGTTAGGAATCTTCTAATTAGTAGGGGCATTCCGCGTCTGTGGCTGTTGTGATCATGTATTTCCTAATATTTGTCATATTGGTGTAGCTTTTCAACATGTAGACTCTGGGCAATTGTCCTGATTTGATAGTTTGTATTCAAAGATTGAGTTTTAAGTGGATGTTTTGGTACTTTTCATCTGAGAAATAGAATGCAAGTGGATGTTTTGTTGATGAATGACTCAAAGCATGGAAAATTGCAGCACTCTCTCCCCAGAATGACAAGTTGATCTAGATGATTTTTGGTTGCTGTTACATTCTAAAACAATTGCATATCTCAAATTTTGAGAAAATGCTGTGTTAATTTACCCTTTTTTTTTTCTTTGGGAACTTGAAACTGTATTATTTTATTGCCAATTTCATAGTAGGATGCAGAATTGGCATTGGGCGACAGTTGACACATACGGCTACTGTTGGTTCCAAAATTTAGCCTAAAATTAGGATCTCAAATATAATAAATTTTTTTTTTTTTTTTTTTTTAATTATATAATATGATATATAATGTAGGATTAATTTTGGGTGATATGGATCATGGCAACTTGCTTTACTTAAAAGTGGATTGGATTGAAGGGCATCAGCATGCAGCCAAGGAAATAAAAAAAAGGATAAAAAAAAAAAAAAACACAGATATCCATTGGTTAGAAATAAAGAAAACAAAAGCAGATAATGAAAGCTTAAACAGCATTTTCCAAACATGCCCTCTTGATAATTTATTCCACTTGTTAATTTGTTGCTTCAATTTGAGTCCTTATCCATGTGAAGAAGCATCCAAGTCAACTTTATAATTTTATAGAGTCTTTGTTTAAATGCTAAAAGTTTAAGACTTTTGTATGTTTACACACAACTAACTACCCTCTAAAACATAAGAAACTAATAGTAGTTTCAACTGAAACATTTTCAGCTTCTGATAAAGAATCTGAAAGATGTTTCTGCGGAAAATATTTTCAAAAAGCACTTTAAAACCAACTGTAGAACAGGTTGATTATATTAAAAAGACTCCAATCAAAAGTTTTTTTTTAAAAAAAAAAAGGCTCATATGATCTTGGTCACAAACAATTCTCATTAAGGCAACATCATAATCACATATATACAACAAATTCTTGCTTGCATAAGTAGTAGATAAACAGCCAAAACACTCTGAAAATTGGTCAAAAACAGAAGCCTATTTTGTAATTTAAATATATATCCTCAGTTTTTCTTCCTTCCATCCTTTGTTAACCTTCTCAATAAACTCTTCAACTCTTCTCCTCAACTCATCTTCATTGTCTTTGCTGTTACTGTTAACATTTCTAAATCCTTCTTCATCATCTGAAGATTCTTTCTGAGCATCTGACACTTCCTTGACTTCCACCAAACTTGGAAATGAATGCACAGAAATAGAATTTGTTCCTAGTTTAGCATTTGCATATGAAGTTGTCACCACTGGGATATGACTTTCACTTTGATCATGTTCAAAGCTGGAGCCTGCTTTGGACCCCATGACAATCATAATAATGATCAAGTTGCAAAAACAGAAGATGAAAAGAGAGTTAGAAGCAGCTTCTGTGATCAACTCCATTGCTGAATCAAACATTGTTTCTGTGAAAATTGCAAAGACAAGATACCTAGAAAGGCTATAAATATTGCAGTGTTTGAGCAAAATGGAATGGCACTAATAAGCCCTTTTAAAAGCCTTGTATTAGTATTGTTGGAAAAAAAGTGTACATGGGAAGCTCAAATGATGTGTGGTGTGAAAGCTAACAAGTGAGTGATATAATATAGTATTTGTTTAATCATTTTAATGTGTAATATGCAATGAAGAAGCTTCTGGCCAACTGGGTTTTGTACCTTTCTCTTATTGAATTAATCAAATGTCTAATTTAACATACAAAAGCATCACACACGTCATCAAATTGCATCACCCATTTCTTAATTTTAATTTTACTGTTTCTTCTACCACTTGTTTTCTTGAAACATATAATATCTCATATCGTTCGAGAAGAGATCTTTCATATATTTAGAGGTCCACCCTATACTTGGGAATGTGTTTTTAAATGTTTAGTCCCTCAATTATATGGAGTCATTCTGAATGAGATTGCAATCCAAACTAAGAATAAAATCGTGAAAATGGTTGGCCTGGAATCCAAGCCAAAGAACAAAATCGTGAGGAGGGTGGGTTAGGTCATTAAGCTGTCATGCTTTCAAAATGGACATTATTTGACTAATTGAGGCCAATTCATCACAAATGATATCAAGATAATATCTGATTAGTTGAGTCGCTATGTATGTTTTATGTATATGGAATGCAACAATAATTTAAAGCCAATAGTTCATTATTTGAGTTGACTTTGAGAAGTGTATTTTATTAATCAAACTCGTGTAAACTATCATAATTATCAAGTGTTTAGCTTATTATGTGTTTAATCATGATTTGAATTCTCAAAATAATTTCTTTATTTAAAAAAAAAAGAAAAAGAAAAAAAAAAGAAAAAGAAACAAGAGTCTTACTTACTGAATACCACATTTTTTGTGTATATTATCCAATGAATTACTACACTAAGAAGTACAAATTAAAATATTTTAACTTTTAGTTTACACAAGGAAAGGATCAGTTTTAATTTGACCGTGGATTCAGTTGGTGATTGTCAATTTTTTTATTTTAAATAAAATGAAAGTCTAAATTCTTTTATATATTATATTATTTTTATTTCATTATAAAGAAAAAGAGAATCTGAACACCCTTATCGTTTGTATAGAGATCTAAGCAGTTTAAGTAGTGTTTAATCATAAATCACTATTAGAGAGAGAATCCGAACACCCTTATCGTTTGTATAGAGATTTAAGCAGTTTAAGTGGTGATTAATCATAATCACTATCAATTTGGCCTAATTATCGACAATTAATCACTAATTTCTTATTTTCGATTTTTGGCTGATTTATAGAAAGACTAACCTTCTTATTCTATCACATTTCATGATAAATTAATAGTTTTTAGTGATTTTTAAAGGTTATTGAGAAATAAGTTTTAAATTTTTATTTTTTTTTATTTTCTATCATATGACATGTTAACTTTAACATTCTTGATTAATTTTCGATTAATTCCTGAATATTTCTGATTAATCACTCTTAGAGCAATTTGCTTCTGATTTCCTATTAAATTTCCCATATAGATATTAACTTTCGCTTGATGAATCACCATTGATTAGGCCCTAAAGGGAATGAGAACATGGTTAGTAAAATAATAGAACCATGCTCGAAGACTGTGAGAATAAGGCTATTAAAACCAAGTCCGAAGGTTAATAATTACATGTACTCTTTATATGCTCACGTTAATATGAGGAATTGAACCCAATACTTGTTGAAGGTTGTTTTTCATTCCAAAGGCAAATAAGGGAATTCACCCATCGAACAAACCTCTCTCGAACAGTGAATTTGTTTGGTTAATAGGGAATCACGTAAATTTAGCAAGCAGACTGGATAAATAGAGAGTTTACGTGGTTCGGCGGAGAGTGGCTCCAACCTACGTCCATGAGAGAAATTGAGATATTTTATTACTGCTTGGGGTCAAGACCGATCCGAGCTATAAATGAGGGGATGATTATTACAAATATGAAACACCTCGGGTTTAAATAAGCCCAATACAATTCTCTCAAGTGGTCGGATAACTGATCGATTTTCTCTCTCTATCTCGAGTTTTTAAGCTCTTGGTTTTACTAGTTGTGAGATGTGAAAATTGCTAACTCTTGAATTTGTAATTTCAACCTCTTTATATAGGTTTCAAAATACACTGTTCCATAAACCATGATGTCAGCCAATATCACCAGATCATGATTACAGTTTGTAGACACTGTATTTATATGCATAGTCCGATGATGAGTCTCTTATAGGGACATCCTCTGAAAATTGAGAAATTACAAGGATGAGTATCAGGAAGGAAATGAACTCTAGGAACACAGCCAAAATCTAGCCGGGCATCACCTATGTCCGGACTACATTCTCTTAAATCAGAACATCCGGCCGGACATAACACAACTATCAGCGAGTGAGCAGATTGTCAGTAGCTGAAGTTTATGGATCTAATTATATCCGGCCAGACATACAATTCAAATTAAATAACCGACCGAACATGTATTAAGTTGTCAGCTCATATGTAAAATTAAACTAGCTGGAATTACGGGCTTAATTACGTTCGACCGGATATACATCCCAAATCCTAAATCCGACCGCACATGTTTCGAGTTGTGTCTGACGTTTTGATTGCCAATCACTCGAAACAGATTGAAGGAGGATTGAGGATTTTGCTCCCCCTTCCATCCTCAACCCCATCGGTTTCATTATAAAAGGGGGATGAAAAAGTAATTTTGAAAAAAAATACCCTAAAAACAATCGAGAGAAAAGAGAGAGAAAACAACACCAATCTTTGGAACTGGATCAGTAAGCGTAGCCCGCCTTGACCCAACGCCTCCCCCTTGGAATTTATCAATTTTTACATGGAAAAAACTTCTATTATAACCCATGCCGAACTGGATCAACTCAGGAAGAGATTTAGAATTTTTATGGAAATTAGCTTGGACGCTCCTCAGGAATGAGATTAGGCAAGACGTCTGAGTGGTGGTCAAGTAGGTCTCTGTACTGCCTTCTTTGATATGGGTCTGCGTATGCCCATGTAAGGATATTTTGCCAAAATACTGACAACAATGAATTGGCCTTATGCTAACTGAACATGAACAGATGGAGAATGCTCACCGGGTTTTATGTGATCTGGAGTTGAGCTGGCCTGGGCGAACTGTTGGTTCAAAAGTTGAAGAAGCTTTATCGAATGAGAAATTCAAAGAATTCCAACCTACGCCGGGGTCAAACACATTATCTCCCATCTCCCAACCACCAATAAGAATTTCAAAGGCAAATGATTTTGGGTCGGGGAGCATGGAGTCACAACCAGATCATCTCCGGTAAAGAGATCGTCGTACCGACCGTTTTTAAGGTTGGAGGTAACGACATACTCTTCTCCTCTTTTCCTTTACTTAGGATTCTCATCTTCATCTTATTAACATACTTGAACCCTTTGTAGCTTATTGGGGCGATCTTCTAAAAGTTCGACACGAGGTCAGGGCGAGGGTGCGATTAACGTCTCAATATACAGGTCATTATAAAGACATCGTCAACACCTCCTCATTTGCCGACGCAAGTCTTATACCCGATGGCCCATCCACCAACTGGCAAGCAGCCCGATAGATAATGATTAACTGACTGATCTCTGTTTATTTTACCGTTTGCTTTCTTATTTTTGTTCTTTGCGTTTATCTGACCCGACCATGCATTTATTATTTATAACCTTATATTTTCTTGATGTAGGTGTTGGAGTTGGTGCTTGGAGCGCCAATCTGAATAATGTATTATACATTTTATTATTTATTAATAAAATAACTACATTTTCATTTCAAACCTTATTAATGGTAATGTCATTATGTATATTAGATTGATATATAAATATGCTAAGAATGACATTGACCTTAGAATAGTCATGTAGTAATACTGGACACTGGGTGGTCCGACATTGGGATAATATTATTATTATAAACTATTCTTAAAGTAAAAATTCATAGTCGTTAGTTTTGGAATATGATCGAATTCCTATAACCTAGAAGACTAGCACATATCGTATATTGGAATTGGAGTTCCAATGGTTTAACCCGATGTACAATGAGCTTTGGAAGCTCGTATAGACATGTGGGTATTCGTTGGAGCGAATACTGAATGACTCACAGATGATTCCTAATAGTTGAAAGTACACACCACCGTCAATAGGATTCTCCTCGAGTCGAGTAGTATATGTTATTATTTGAATATAGGATAACATTGATTTTGTGTGAAATCCTCTACACTTAGATGCCATGTATGTCAGAAATCTTTCATGGTTTGGACTCTAACTGTTCGTTGGGTGTGGACTGATGCACTCGTTAATCAAGTGCGTATCAAGATAGGATCTCTCGGCTCGAATGTGTATAATTATGGGTTTAGGTATCCATGCAAGTCACGATTCTTAAAACTTTGGCCAAAGTCGATCACCTAGGGTGGATCACATATATCAGAAATGGTTTCTGATTAGTTGTAAAGAATCGTGGACATGTCGACATGAGATGTGTGCCTTGGAAACTTGATGGTGTATTTTATGTTTCGTAAGCACAATTCGGATAGCCTACGACAGAGAGATTGTTAAACATATGTGATGACCTCGACTTGTATAGTTCAGAAAGGTCGTTCGTATTCTTCGTGAATTCAGAGGTGGCTGAATCTGGACTTAGAGAGTCTACGATATGAAGTGTACTCATTGAGCACTTTGGTAGTCGATAATTTTTGATAATAACTAATATTCGATATTTTATTTATCAACCAAAATAATTAAGTGTTATTGGATAACATTGATTATTTATTTTGACCCAATTAGATTAATCCAAAATTATACCAGGATTTTGTTGTAATTCCATATATATAAATCTTGCTTGTTTATTTACAGCTTTCTTGTATTTAATTTTTATTTTAAGTAATAAATCTTTCTTTATTTTACTTAAAGTATAAGTAGGTAACTTTTTTCTATTGGGGTGAAAAAGTGAAGCTTTTATTATGATAGTTTAGATTAATCTCTCTTTGTTATAATATATAAATTATCTTAAAAACCCGACTTAATTGGATACCGCCTTATTGGTCGGTTGGACTTAATTAAATTGATTTGAACCTGACTTAATTGGATACTGCATTTATGATCGATTGGAATTAATTAAAAATCTGACTTAATGATACCACCTATATGGTCGGTTGGTAATATAACGCAAAATTTATATATTATAATAAGGGAGATTTTTAAATTAGAAGTAATAAAAGTGGACCCCCTAACCCCATCATTTTATTTTATTGTTGTAAATCTTACATTTTTACTTTTCAAATTTGTTTATTAATGTCTTATTTATTTATGTCTTTAGTAGTCTTAGATATGAGTTTTAACTAAATAGCTTATCTAAGGTTGTGATGAATTCCAATATCACTGGTTTATAAGTTGGTTATTTTATGTCTTGGGTAATGCATTGGTTTATTTATTGATTCTTAGTCTTAATGCTTCTTATTAATTGGCCACTAATAAGATTGATTTGTTAAATTTAAAATGAACTTGGAAAAGTGAATTTTAGGTTTCAGCCTTAGACTCAATAGCTCACGATCTCACCTTAGGATAGATTTCCTTTCGGGATAGGAATATACCTGTCGGGCATAGGTAGCCATAATTGGAACTTAATCTTAATGAATTCATAGTTTCTTGGTTAACATAGGAATATAGTTAATTGGGTTACTTCGGGTATTTGCATCTGACCATTGGAAGAGGCTTTTGCATATTTTCGTGTTCCAGGTTAATAAACCGATATATTACACAAACATGCGATAAACACTTCATCTTTTAAAAAATATTGGAAGGATTCACAACCATAGATAGCTTTATAATATTGATTTTTCCTTTAATCTACTTTCACACTGTTTTAATTACTTGTCTTTAGTAAACATCACCAATCAAAAAATAATCAAATCAATTAGATACTCGTAAATATTTAGATTCACAAATTAATAGCATAGGTATTAAGTCCTCGTGGGATCGATACTTTTTATACTACTTTAGCGATACGTGCGCTTGCGTTACATGTGTGTTTACCACCGATCAGATCTTGGAGTCAAGCTTGCTAACTTTGGATTTTCTCCATAACATTTCAACAAGGAGAAATAGATTAGATCTTTGAATCAACCTTACTAGGTAAGTTTGATCTTCTCCAAAAGCTATGTTTTTCATTAGTGAATTTTCATTAGTGAAACATATAATGATGAATTATGTATTAGATACATAACAACATAGGTTTATGTTGAAAATAGGCTAATTAATTGTGTTAGGTTACTTTGGAAGTATAAACACATATGCTTGTAATGGGTCAAAATAGTTATGTTAGACATAGACATAAAATTAGAGTTTGGAACTCTAGATAATAACGTGGAGCTAAAGCTACCATTCTAAAATCACTTGAGCACCTTTGGGTGACCTAGAATTGTTCATGAGTCATTTCATTGTGGGATTCTATTTTGGTTTGTAATTTGATTTAAAAAAATGCATATATATATATATATGTTTTGTTGTATAACATGTGTTGTGGTTGGTTTTGAAATCGAAATTATTTTGGGTGATTTTAAAATGTGTTTAAGGTTTTAAAATTAAAAAATAATAATAATAATATTAGTGATCAACTTCAGCGCACAGCACTGCTGTGCGCAAGCTGTGCTGGGCAACACATGCATGCGCATGATGATATGCGCAAGTTGCTTGCGTGTTAGTTTTTTTTAGATCCAGTTTTGTTCCGTTTTGATTTTTCCGGACCTCGATTTTTCCCTAAACACTCGTAATGGAATATAGTATTTCATTCAAATATTTTAAAAATACACTTATGCTAGATATCCACGGGTTAGTCCCACTTTCATTGCGCGGGATACCGATCCGACTCTAAAGGTTCCACATCCACCCCAACAATATAAATGTCTAAGAAAATAACTAGCAGTCGCTTCCAGGTTGTAAGGGCGGCTAAACACTTAGCACAAAGCGGGATGAGTGACACCCAACCCCGGCTCACTACTTCGGTATCTTCTCAAAATAGGAAACACATCCCAAGGTCAACTCAAACACTGACTCGAACCGTAAATATACCACCACCCTCAAGACAAACCCAAATCCCACATGTCCAAACCACCATAACACCAACTACACCCCCGAGACAGTAAAAAAGACATCCCTACCGAGTCGGGGATGATATGCTCAAGGAAAGTCCAACGAAGGTCCTTCGAGGAAAACCAGTGCATCTCGTAGGAAGGCTTCGCTGGTTCATGTTTCCCAAAAAACCTTAGCCAACATCGTGGGGATAGACAACTTCTCTGAGAACATAAGAGAGGAGGATCTGGGTCACTTAGTGCCCACCTTCAATTATATGGTCCAACAGGTGACTCTGGAGCGGGCTCATACTTATAAAGGCATTTCTCTCGAAAAGGTCAACCAGAAAGTGGGCTGCATCCAAGCAAAGGTAATGATTCACAACTTAGCCTTTTTTTTAATTTCATCATTTTTCCATAAAAACTGACCTGATTTCCATTGTGTGCAGCTGAAATATCTATTGGCCGCAAACATAAACATGTTCACAAGCACAATTGTTGAGGGTGGTTAGGCCCAGAGGCTCCAAAATAGGCTAACTCAAAATGAGTAAGAGCTGAATAAAAAGTTGGATGAGGCCAATACCGAGACAGAGTCCATCCGCCGAGCCATCCAAGTTACCAAAAGTGAGAGGGACGAGTGTAGGCACTGCATTTTTGCATGTGAGTCCCTATGATGAGTCTCATTTGGAGACACTACCTTTTTAGTCGAGAAAGTTGCGGGAAACGGTTGTCGGAAGGGAATTAGTATTTCGTTAAATTTTATTCGCTTGTTTAGCTCCAGGCTCACTCGTTGGACCTCCGTTTTAAAGCATCTTTAGCCCACACATCACTAAGACATACACCAAGCCCATCTCATCCTAGCCCAATCCAAGAAATAATTAAAACATGTCACAAATTTAAATTAAAAACCAATTAAATTGAAATTAAAAGCTAATTACATTAAATTCCTAATTTAATTAAATCACCTACCAAATTAAATAAATCACTCACCTAATTTAAATATATCACTTCCTAATTAAATATATAACTCACCTAATTTAAATAATTCCCCACCAAAAATATAATTATCCTTTCTCTTTATAAATAAATTAAATATATCCCTTTTAATTGATTTCTTTCCTTGTTTAAAAATCCATGCAAACCCTAATCAACAACTATAAAATAGAACACAAACTAAACCCTAAAAAAAAAAGACAGGCACGGCACAAACAAGAAAACAACAAACCATAAACCCTAATCACACACTGCCCTCACCCTAACTCTCTCTCGGCCAAACAAATCACAAAAAACCCTTGACAAATCTCTCTCTCTTCTCGGCAAAGCCAAACGCCCAACACCCCCATTTACTAGCCAACAAGACCGACACAGACTTCACACTCACGCCCTTAAGCACATGCCCAGCTCTCGCCTAGCCTCTGAATCTTCACGCCCACGTAGCCATATTCATCAAACAAACAGCCCTCATAAGCCACGTGAAAACTGCCCTTAGCCAACAAGACCGCCACTAGCCTCACAACCCACGCCACTATCCACAAAAAAACAACTCCACTCACGAAACCAACCCACGCCACACGCCCATGTCCTCACCGCTTCACCAAACTGCCTAAACAGTTCACAAACACATCACAGCCCACATCGCCCTCAACACAGCCTCACGCCAATCACAACTTCACGCACCAGTTCACTCAACACACAGCCACGTTTAGCCTTCGCCCTTAGCAACAGCAATCAACGCCCCCCACGTCCACACCACAACAGCCCCTTAACTTACCATGAAAACCAGCCCCTGGACCGATTAAAACCCACAAACAGCGAAGAATATACACCCTAAAATAGTCCCAAATCAGTCCCCGAAACAGTCCCAAAAATCGACCTAAAACAGTAGCTTTAAAGACCTGAAACATTAAGCAGAAAATACAGAGAAAACATCAGCAAAACAGAGGTCAAACAGCAAGCAAAACAGCAAAACAGTGAGCTAAGACGCTAAACCAGTTAACCGGAGAAGTTAAGGAGCTTTAACCCTTCCGATCTCCGTGAAACGTAAGTCTGAAAGTCGGCAAAAAAGGTTAGACCTGAGGGTATTTTTCACACTTGTTTTCAGTTTTATCTTTATTATTTATTGAGTTTTGTTCGCATGATTACTATATTAAAATGCATGTTGTGGCCCTTGAGTAGATAAATATGCATATATTGTAAAATGATGTATGTTGTGGCCCTTGAATAAAATGAAAAATGTGTCGCCTCTCGTGATATATAGGATGGAAACCTTGACATAAATTTCATAGCCGATTCCGAATGGACGGTAGTATGATCTGTACTCGGGATACAACTCCACGTACCACTTGAGTAAACGGCGCATATTTTGTTTTATGTTGTTTTGATTTGTTTGTCATTCGTTACTTGACTTCCGCATGTTATTTGTTTATGTAATGATGTGATCGAGCGCATGGGCTTAGTAAGTTGGATTAAAGGTCCCCTATTCTGAGGGGTTAAAATCCTTTACCACGATGCTTTGCCGCGCTGATTGATGTATATTCGGTTGAATGTAAGATGTGTTCAATCGGGTATACGAAGTCCAATATTATTGTCTTTATTTTTATATGCATGATGTGATCGAGCGCATGTGCTTAGTAAGTTGGATTAAAGGTCCCCTATTTTGAGGGGTTAAAACCCTTTATCACGATGCTTTGCCACGCCGATCGATGTATATTCGGTTGAATGTGAGATGTGTTCAATCGGATACACGAAGTCCGATATTGTTGTCCTTACTTCTTATATGCATTATGTCATTAGCGCATGGGCTTAGTAAGTCGGATTAAAGGTCCTCTATTTTGAGAGGTTAAAATCCTTTACCACGATGCTTCCCCGTGCCTCGTATTTCGTTATTTGCCTTTTATGTATATATTGCGTCACATTTTGTGCATCAAGTATGTTCCCATTCGAACGCGTTATCGAACGCTATAAGAACGCGAACCTTCTGTTTCCCGTTCGAACGCATTTTACAAACGCTACTCGAACGCGCATGCATTTTGTTTCATCAGGTCTGGATCTGTTCGAACGCGTCCTCGAACGCTATACGAACGCGACCATTCTGTTTCCCGTCCGAACGCATTTTACAAATGCTACTCAAGCGCGCATGCATTTTGTATCATTCGGTCTGGTCCCGTTCGAACGCGTTATCAAACGCTACACGAACGTGAACCTTCTGTTTACGGTTCGAACGTGTTTACGAACGCTACACGAATGCGCACACACTGAACTGAGTCTGTCTCATCATATTTCATGCATAATAGCCTCTTGGGTGATCTCTCTTGCATTATGTAGTCAATCATATTATTTGTATTCCTGCATTTATCCATTCGATGTATTCATGAGATAATACTTAAGCATGATTAGGTTGTCCTTAGTTTTCCATATCATATGATTGAAATATGTTCATGAGATTGCCATGTGATGTTGTATGTTGTGATGATTAATTTCATGCATGTGAACTTAGAAATATAATTATCATTGGAAATAAGTTGTTTAGGGAAGATGTCAGACTTGTCAAAAGACCGAGCAACCACCAAGAGTACCGGCAGAAGACCTATCCTAACGGGATAGGAAACTCAATCATGCATGCATGCATACACGTAACATATTTGCATCTTTTTTGTGTTTGTTCTGTTTTGTAATAACAGGTTTCAAAGGAGAAAAAGAGAAAGCGTCAAATGCAAGCCAACCAGAAGCAGCAACAGTACAATGTCAGCAGTCTTCAGGAATGAATCACAAGGGCGAGGCCCATATCAGTATCAGTTGGGGGTAAGGCCTACATCAGTATCAGCTGGGGCGAGGCCCATATCAGTATCAGTCGGGGGCGAGGCCCACATCAGTATCAGTTTGGGGCGAGGCCCATATCAGTATCAGTTGGGGCGAGACCCATATCAGTATCAGTCTGGGGGCGAGGCCCATATCAGTATCAGTTAGGGCCGAGGCCCACATCAGCACCAGTTTGAGGATGAGTCTCAGGGCGAGGCCTACATTAGTATCAGTTTGGGGATGAGTCCCAGGTCCTCAACTTGCTCCTGCAAGTCTTTGCAAATTTCGGTGGCATGGCCTCTCATGTTTTGAAGGGAGCAATACGCCCCGTTGTCTTTTTCCAATCGAGAACCTTTGGAGGTCGTGCTATGTCAATAATCTTTTATCTTGAAACTTTTGTGCTATCTGGGACAAAGGCCTGTTGAGGGTCGTGTAAGCCGTGCCCCTCTTTTGACATATGGATTTTGATTGAAGGCCTTCTTTCGGGTGACAGGTTACCCTGAGACATGGGCCTGAACTCCTACCTCCTCGGGCGTGATCCTCTCCATCCACCGCCACCGTCATGATGAATGTCTGGCTTTGATTCTTTCTTTTCTAGAATAGCACCTCATTGGGTTATCTTCTCTTCCTCCTCCAGCAACACAAACCTCATATCATGTTCCAAGGCTGTTGCGTAGTCCGGCACCTCCTGAATCCCGAGGTGGGAATATAATCTCCCAACCCTCAGTGCTCTTTTAAAGATTTCCAACGATTTTAGGGACTCATACGCCCCTACTTCTAATGCCAAATTGTGGCATCTATATATAAAGTAATTCAGCGGCTCATTGTCACATTGCTTCATCATCCTCAACGAACCAATTATCTTTCTTATTGTGTACTCTTATTTGAAGTGCGCATAAAAGCTTCCTCAATTGGGAGAAACTTTCGATACTCCCATGAATTAGATTCTTGAACCATAAGTTGGCCGGTCTTCCCAAGGTTATTGGGAATACCTTACAAAATGCTTCCACGACTATACCTTGGATCTCCATTAGCAAGATGAACTTTTCAACAAGGGACTTAGGGTATGTACTGCCATTGTAAATGTCCATTGTAGACATGGAGAACCTTCTTGGGAACTTTGTTTCCATTACCTATTTTGTATAAGGAGACGTTGTCTCCATATCTTGATCGTCCTTGGCACATCCCCGTGTGCCCAACCCCATATTTTCATTTCCTTTTAGAACATATCCCTCAAGTGGCTCTCGGTGTCCTCTTGTCCTCTATTGGAGGCTTCCTTATATTCCATTCTCCGAGCGTGGTATCTTTTCCCACTCAGAGCTCTATGCCCTCGTTTCTGATAACACTTCAGATTGTTCTCCCCAAAGCAGAGGCTATTACTGGATGATTCTGGGGTTCGCCTATCATTGCGCCTCTCTCGAGCTCCTCCACTGGTGCGACACTGGTCACGACCACCGACCTCACTTTGTAGGGGTTTCTCCTTCGGCCTCTCGCTCTCATTCTCCACCAACTGTTCTTTTCTCACTGGCAACTTCTTCCCTCATACGACTAGGCCCCACATAAGCCTGCTCTCCTAATTTCGTTTCCAACTTCTCCACCATCTTCATCATCACCTTTAAGAAGATTTGAGTTGCCTATCTATCTTCCCTGTCTTTTTCCCTTTCCACCCATAAATTCTCCTCCATTTTCTCCATCCACTCCGTCGTCGAGACCTCTGGAGCTCTATGAATCTCATCTCTAGCCATCATTTCAATGTGTTCTGTTGTTTTTTTATACTAAATACCCATAGATTCACCAACTGTTAACGATTATTTTTCTTTCTAAGGGCGAATAAGGGAATTCATCCCTCGAACAAACCGCCATGGAACAGTGAATTTGTTTAGTTAGTAGGAAACCACACAAATTTAGCAAGCATACTGGATAAAAAGAGAGTTTATATGGTTCGACGGAGAATGGAAACCTACGTCCACGGGAGAAAAATGGATATTTTATTACTGCCCGGGGTCAAGACCAACCTGAGCTACAAATGATGAGAGGATTATTACAAATATTAAACACCTCAGGTTTGAATAAATCTAGTGTAATTCTCTCCATTGGTTGGGTAATTGATCAACTTTCTCTCTCTATCTCTAGTTCTTAAGCTCTTGGTTTTATGAGTTGTGAGATGTGAAAATTTTAACCCTTGAATTTGTGACTTCAATCTCTTTATATAAGCTGCAAAATACATTGTTCCATCAACCATGATGTCAGCCAATGTCACAAGATCATGATTACAATAATGCCATCCTCAACCAGCCGTAATCCAGCCAATCAGATTTGCTCATTCCTCTACTACTGCACCGGCCTACGGCGGCCTCTGACGGCCTACGATGTCTATGCTCTGCCACTACCTTCCACTACACATGCTTATGGGAACTGGCAGGGTCTACTACCACTGTGGACCACTGATTTTCCTCAGTCATAATTAGCCTTCTGGAAGCACATCTCTCAAGTTAGGCATAAGTCATACGACTTCAATACTAGTTGGTCTTGTTGGTGTTTTGGGAGATGGGGCGCAACTGAAGCGCGGGTCGGGCGAAATCGTATTTTAAAACTTTTTCAAAATACCAAATAAATTATTCAATATCCAATATGAATAATTTATTCATATTTCACCTAAACATATTTATTCAATATCAAATATTGACATAAACAAGTTGAAAACTCGCGAAACTTTTACGAAAAATATTTTTCCGCAAAATTACCTAAAACGTATTTTTGACCGAACCGACCACCCGACACTTATGGAAACTTCCCAGTTCAGATCCAATAGTGTCGGGGTAGTTCATGGGCTACCCGAACAGTGACGGATTCACCGTTTGGGCAGCCGTCACCCGGTTGGCTCAAAATCTACCTGGTAACGCCGTTTTTGGATGTTTTCGCTTATTTCAAGTCGGAAACACTTTCCGGCAATTGTGCCAACACCCAAATTACATCCAAAATATTCTAAAGACACCAATTTCATCATAAAATCAGAATCATTTCGAGGTCATACACAGAAACGAAATTCGCCTAATTTTCATACTTAAATCCAACAATTTCAAGTCTAAATCAATTAATCTCAACACCAAATGAGTCTCACCAAATATGAACAACCCAAGAACAATTCTAAGTGCCATAAGAGTGGTCACAACACTCTAGAATAGTAACTCATCATCAAATGAAAATTTGGATACAAATTACACTAATTTTACCCAAATCTACACTTCACACATGCCAACACTTCCAATCCATCATTCACAACCAAAAGCCCCAAATTTCCACAAACAAAGAAACCCTAGAACATTTCTAAATATTCAAGAAAACATAAAAAAAATTTCCAAGCTTAGGGATTAAGGATTACATTTTAATCTTCAATTTCTAAGCCTTTATTTTCTTGAATTTTCTTTGTTTTCTTCATTGATTCTTCAAAGAACCATGAAACCCAGTTTTGAGAGGCATTTTCGTGAGTGAAGAAGATGGACAAGAGAGAGAAAATCAAATCTCCCAATTTATGTATGTGTTGACCGAATATTTGGCTTTTGGAGGGTGATTTTGTCTTTTTTATTTTTTAATCAAATTAAAATGCTTTAATCTTTATTTCATCCAATCAAAATTAGACACACAAAGACTAATTAAATCCATGCCAAGTGTTACCAATTATGATCCACCATTTTTCATAACAATTATGACAATGGATAAGATTGGAAAAGTCAATCATTTAATTATTTAACTATTAAATAATTAAATAATTAATTAACACAAATATATGTATTTTATTTACATAAATAATGAATACATATATTCATGGCATGTGTCAAAATCTCATTTGACGAATAATTAATGTGTATCTAATCGTATTATGTATCAAATACAAATACACAATAATTATTAGCATACAAAATCCTTTAATGCATGTGTTATAGTTTAACGATTAAACGATCCGAATTAACTCACTTAATCCGGTGAAGTATTATTAATAATCCGTATTATTCATATCGAGTTGTCCAAGTGCTCAACGAGTACACTTCATATTGTGGGACTCTCTAAGTTTAGGTTTATCCGCACGAAATCCAATTTCATGTCCATAATCCACCCACTCATGGATTATGACGACCACGGATAATCTCGCTAAACTATGCAAGTCGAGGTCATAACATAGGTATAATCCCTCCGTCATAGGCCATCCGTATTATACCTGGGATATAGATGAGAACGTCAAATCTGTTCGATATAATACAGTCGACTTTCAATTTACGATCTCTAAATAACACTCGAAATGGTTTCCGAAGTTATACCACGACAATGAATTTACTAGATCGTAAACACATGAGGATCCCTATGCCCTGTACACAGGACTACGTATCCTATCTTGATACGCACAGGATATCATGAGCATCAGTCCACACCAACGAACAGGCGGAGGTCTGATCATGATTAGATCGTTGACGTGACTGCCATCAAAGTGTGGAGGATAGCTCATATATCCACAGTGGTATCTCAAGTCGAATGACCACTATGTTCGCTCAACTCGAGAAGGTTTATATTGACGTTGGTGTACCATCTATTAGGAAACCTTCAGTAAGTCGTTCAGTGTCTTATCAAATAAACACCTACATATCTATACGAGTCTCCCGAGACTCATGGTTCACTGGGATAAATCATCGGACCAAGTCATGATATACGACATGTACTGGTCTCAGCGGATTTTACTAACCGACCCGTGTTAGCAAATCTTGACCATGAACTTTATTTCAGGATATACAACTAATAGTGCGCTTCCCAATGTCAATTACAAACTACGTTGTAACTGCGCACTATACTGTAAATCCTAGGGCCTTTGTCTAATATACACATATCACTGAACCATATTCAGTTTCGATCTAATCGTAATCAGAAATCTAATCGCAATTAGATCGAATAAGCGTATAAAAGACAAGGGTGCTACCAGTAAAATTAGTAATATTATGGAAAATACAATTGCTCGTATTTATGAATCGGACATAAATACGATCCGGATTGGCACTCCAAGCACCAACCCTAACAGGTCTGTGATCTCATCTTCGTTTCTCAGGCTGGCGTACCAAGGCAGATGATACTAATTAAAGTCTTTTCCAACTCTCCAACTAGGTCGGGTCCACGCACAATGGCCTCCTAAGGTCGGGCTCCACAAAATCTCAGGAAACCCTAAATCACCACTCTTCATATGGTCGGGTCAGTATCACAACTTGCTTCATCCTCAAGACTCTCTGTTCTCAGAAGAACTCCTCTGTACCATGACATCGGGTCTCTGTCATATCTCATCTCTTACTGGGCCCTTGGGCTTTTGGGTCTTTGTTTTCCCTTTTTGTCTAAGTACAATCTCCATTCTATCCTCATTGGATAATAATTTTCAAAAAACCACCATCAACAATACCTATTATATAGTAGGGGTATCTTGATCAAGTGAGCTAACATTTGTTGACAAGTTTCTAATTGGTGTTAAAAATATTGAAGTGTGATATTTACATTTTATCCAATATCTATTTCAAAAGAACAAAAATGTGATTGGAAATTTAAATAAAAATATGATTGTGATCCTTATGATAGCTTATTAGGAGGAAAAATAAAAAAGAATAAAAAAGATGATGATAAGGATAATAGTTGAAGCCCAAGAAGAAAAATACGGTTAAATTGATTATATGACTTGAATAAATCATAATTGATTCATGGATCCATCAATAAATTAATTTAGGCTAAAAGAAGAATAAGATAAGAAGAATGATGATCAATGATGAGAACCTGCATGGAATAAACCAAGCAAACCCACATGAGATTGAGATCGTTCTCAAGAAAGCTAAGACATTTCATATTGAAACTCTAAATCTCTGAAGAACAAGCAACAAAAACCTAGAGTGCTAATGAGGGTATCACAAAGGGTTAGCAAACCTTTGATAAGCCAAATATAGTGAGAACAAGTTCAGGGTTTCTCAAATCTCACGAAAATAGTCTATTTTATTAAAAGATGGGTTGATGAAAACACTTTTAGAGCGGATGTGGAACCCCTAGAGTCAGATTGGTGTTTTGCGCAGCAGAAGTGAGTCTTACCCGCAGATATCTAGCATGGGTGTATTTAAAATATTTTATGTAAAATTAATTCTGTTTCGAGGCCGTAGGACAAAACATAGACCAAAACGAAGTCTGGAAACTCCGAAACGGAGAAAATAAAGTTTCAATATTCTTCAGCTCTACCCATCTCCACGCAGAAGCTTGGGCGTCGAGAGACGCTCCAAATTACGAGAGCAACTACGAGCGCTGAACGTCTCAGCGTTGCAACGTGAAGGGAGGTCATCGCGATGCTATTAGGTCTGATGCTCAAGGTCGTGACGCTAAGGGGTCTGAGTTGCGACGCTGCCCTTGGCAGTGAGTAATTTCTATTTCAAACCAATACTAAACACTTCCAATTTTCTCCTAATACTTCAAATACACCTAAAATCCAATTTTAGCACCATAACCATCATCAAAACATGTTATACAACTAACGTATATGATTTCTAAAAACATGTATGCATTTGTTTGAATCAAAACACAAACCAATTTAGAATCCCACTATGAAATGTCTCATGAACATTTCTAGTTCACCCAAAGGTGCTCAAATGATTCTAGAATGGGTCTAGTCATAGCTCTAAGTTTTAATCTAGACTTCTAAACTCTTATTAATTATTTCATGTCCAACATGAACATCTTTGACCCAATTACAAGCATATTGTACTTCTGAAGTATCCTAACACAAATCAATAGCCTTATTTTAACTTTAAGCTATGTAATCATGCATCCAATGCATAATTCATCACTATATGTCTCACTAATGAAAACTCACTAATGAAGAACATAGCTTAAGAGAATATCAAATATTACCTAGTAAGCTTGATACAAAGATCCAATCTTGATTTCTCATAGATGAAATATTGTAGAGATCTTCCAAAGCTTCTCTAAACACTTCTCTAACTTAGGCTAATTTCTCAAGAATTGCTTGTATTTAGCTTTCACAAGCTTAATTAAAACATTCCTTAAGCTTTCTATTTATAGCAAAATTTAGGCAATTTTAATTAATTAAAGTTCGAATCAACTTTTATGTGGGCTTAATCTAATTTGTCCAAATATGTATAATTAGGTGTGATTAATCACCTTTGTCTACAACTTTGATTTAATCCAATTAAATCAAGACAAAGCTTAATTAATGATTAGTTACATGTCTTCCACTTTGATTTAGTACAATTAAATCAAGCCAAAAACACCTATATTATATATTTGGAATTACCAATATATCCTCAAATGGTAGAGATATTTATGAATTTACAATTAAGCTCTTGTGTAAATCTTGAATTAATCTAATCAGGTCAAAGTAAATAATCATTGTTATCTAATAACACTTGATTATCTTAGTTGATAATTATAATATCGAATATTATCTTTTATCAAAATTAATCTGCTATTTAAGTGCTCAATGAGTACACTTCATATTGGGACTCTCTAAGTACAAACACGTTCGTCATATAAGCCTAGCTAATATGTACGTAATTCGGTCACCTCTGAATTAGCGAAGAACACAAATGACCTATCTGAACTATACAAGTCGAGGTCATCATATATGTTTCACAACTATTCATCGTAGGTTATCCGAGTTGTGCTTAGGAAACATAGAATACACCGTCAAGTTTCCAAGATGCACATCTCATGTGGACACGTCCATGATTCTTTACAACTTAATCAGAAACTATTTCTGATAAAAACGATCCACACTAGGTGATCGGCTTTGGCGCCAAAGTCTTAAGAATCGTGACTTACTCACATGGATACCTAAACCTCTTATGGTACACATACGGGCCGAAGAATCATATCTTGATATGCACTTGATTAACGAGTGCATCGGTCCACACCCAATGAACATCTAGAGGCCATATCATGAAAGGTTTCTAACATACATGACATCAAAATATGGAGGATCTCACACAAAACCAATGCTATCCTATAGTCAAAAGATTACATATGCTACTCGACTCGAGGAAATTCCTATTGACAGTGGTGTGTACTTCCAACTATTAGGAATAATCTGTGAGTCATTCAGTATTCGCTCCTACGAGTACCCACATGTCTATACGAGCTTCCCATGCTCATGGTACATCGAGTTAAACCATTGGAACTCCAATTCCAATATACGACATGTGTTTGTCTTCTCGGTTATAGGAATTCGACCGTATTCCAAAACCAACGACTAAGAATATTTACTTGAAGAATAGTTTATAATAGTAATATTATCCCAATGTTTGACCACCTAGTGTCCAGTATTACCTCATGACTATTCTAAGGTCGATGTCATTCTCATCATATATTTATCCATCTAATATGCATAATGACATTACCATTAATAAGGTTTGAAATGAAAATATAGTTATTTTATTAATAATTAATAAATATAATGTACTATATATTATTTGGATTGGCGCTCCAAGCACCAAATCCAACAAACAGAGCCAAAGCTAGCCTTTATAAAGAGGCTTTAACCAAAACCCTAACCCAAAATATGAAAAGACCAAACTACCCACATGCCAACAAGTGTGTATCCTAAAACTAACCTAAGCCAACCCATTGTGCAAACCCATGCACGCTTAACCTAATTCCCAAACATAATAAAAAGCCTAAGTAAAATAAATGTCAAGCCCTAAATAAAATAACAATAACTAACAAATAAATGTGCTAAAGTAGGCCTAAGTATTTTGATGCTCAATGGCCTGAATAAGGTTTACCACCATATGATCGTCCAGCTTCAAGCCCATACTCAATATTGTAGAGGCTCATGAATAGTCAGATATGGTCCTCTATACGAATCCATGCATTGCTTTTTGGATCTTCTTAGCTCAAGACCTTGTGATTGGACCCTCTAGAACATGCACGGTAGTGGTCTGTCCTTGTCCATCATGGAATGTATCAAACAAAGATAGATTAGAAATAATAAATGAAGCAGAAACATTATACTCAAATGACAAATCCACTGTATAGGTGTTGTCATTGATCTTCTCAAGAATTTGAAATGGGCCATCGCCTTTGGGTTGGAGCTTGGACTGACGTTGCTTGGGGAATCTCTTTTTGTGCATGTTCACCCAAACCCAATCGCATAGTTCATGGCATACGAGACATACTATTTTTTCTTCTTCTCAATGTGCTTTCATGGTTTGTCATGAATGGACTTGACCAAATTGGCCTTGCGCTTACCATCTAGACTAACCCTCTCATCAACGGGCAAATGCAATAAATATTGAGGCGTTAGTGCGTTAAAATCATACACAATTTCAAAAGGAGAATAAAAAAGTCATGATCATTCACATATAAGTCCTTTATAAAATCAAAACCAAGAAATTTAGAATTCGAAGACGTAAGTAAAACATACATGCATGACAATGCATCAACAACCACATTTTCCTTACCTTGTTTATATCGAATGACATATGGGAAGGTCTCCACGAATTCCATCCATTGGCATGTCTTTTGTTAAGATTTCCTTGGCCTTTGATATGTCGTAATGATTCATGGTCGTTGTGAATCATGAACTCTTTTGGCCATAGATGAGGGCATATAACTCTTTATCATAGTTCTAGTATCATAGCACCGTACCATTTAGCTTTTCACTGAAGAAAGCTATAAGAAGCCGATCCTACATAAGAACTGCTCAAATGCCAACACTTGAAGCATCACACTCAATCTCGAAAGTTTGGTTAAAATTAGGTAAGGTTAAAACAAACGTAGAACATAAATGATCTTTAAGAAGTGTAAATGCACGCCCCCAAGGGGCGTGGCTTGGTGGTGTAGGGCTCAGACTTTCACCTTGAGGTTTTGGGTTCGAATCCAGAGCGTGCGTTTCTTGTAAGAGCCTGGGACATCCATGAATTTTACTTGCTTTGTTTAAGCCCGTAAAGTGTGGTTTGACGGCGGGGTTTCCAACGATTCCAAAAAAAAAAAGTAAAAATTAATTTATATATTTAAAAAAAAGTATTTTATCCCCAATGGGTGTGGCTTGATGATGTAGGGTTCGGGATCTCACCTTGAGGTCTTTAGTACAAATTCAGAGAGTTCATTTCTTGTAAGAGCCCGGGACAGCCGGAGTTTTACCTGCTCCGCTTAAGCCCGGAAGGGGTGGTTTGGCGGTGAGGTTTCCAACGATTTCAAATATATATATATATTATATAAATGCACCTCTTGTTCCTCCCCTCAATGAAAATCCACATTTTTCTTTATGACTTCAGTGAGTGGTGCTGCAATGGTGCTAAAGTTTTTTACAAATCTCCTATAGAAATTGGCTAGACCATGAAAACTCATAACCTCAATGATGCTCTTAGGTGTAGGCCACTCACAAATGGCCTTAACCTTTTTTTTATTGACCTCAATGCCTTGAGCACTAATGACATACCATAGGAATATCATTTTTCCATGCAAAAATTAATTTTTTTAATATTAGCACACAATGATTCTTTTCTCAAAACATCAACCGCAGATCGCACATGTCCTACATGTTCATCTAAATTCTTGTTGTACACTAAAATATCATCAAAATACACAACGATAACTTTACCCAAAAAATCACGCAAAACATGATTCATTAGATGTATAAAAGTGCTAAGGGCATTTGTTAGCCCAAATGGAATCACAAGCCACTCATATAACCCATATTGTATTTTAAAAGCAGTCTTCCATTCATCCTTTTTCCCGCATCCTAATTTGATGATACATACTTTTAAGGTCAATTTTAGAAAAAATACAAAACATATATAATTCATCTAACATATCATATAATCTACGGATTGGGGTGGCGATACCTTACAGTGATATTATTGACTGCTCAACAATTCATCTATCTTTCTTTTGTTCACGTTCAGTATTCCTCTCACCTAAATCCTTGGAACTCTCAACTTCACCCCCTCGACTCACACTCTCAGCCTCTCCATTCGGTGTTATTTCTGTGGAAGCTTGTAGCTTCATTTGGTCTTCAAAAACCTTTTGTGGTGTCAATGGAACAAATGTAACTTTTCTTCCATCTTTCTCAAAACAATATATGTTTCGAAACCCATCATGCGCACTCTCCTATCAAACTGCCAAAGACGCCCCAATAATAAATGTTCGGCTTGCATGACGATGACATCACATTACACTTCATCTTTGTACTTGCCAATTGTAAAACTAATCAAGACTTGTTTATTGACTTTAACCTCGCCACTATTATTCAACCGCTGCAAATGGTAAGGCTTAGGGTGTCTAATCAAAGTCAAACTCAACTTCTTAACAAGTATTATGTTAGCCACATTAATATAACTACCACGTCGATAAGCATGCTACATACCTTGTTCTGGACTAGCCATCTAGTATGGAATATATTCTCCCGTTGTTGAACCATATCATCCTCAACCTTAGCATGGGTACTCAAAGCACGTCGGGTCACAAAGGACTCCCATCTGGCTACATACTCAACCCTCTCTTCATCAGTAGCATCTTCCAACTCGGGCATCTCATCCTTAATATCCTCACCGTCTGAAATCACCTATGTTGGGTTTCTAAGGTCATCATAAGATCATATAAAGCATGAAACATGTGAATACTAAAAGTAAGAATTGCATAAACATACTTACAAAGATCCGATGGATGGTTGTGTTGATAACGAAACTTTTTACTTTGAGAAGTTCCTTGAAGCTCCTCTTTGAATGTTGAATCCAAGCTCCAAGCTTTGAGATTGATCTTTTGATTGGTTTCCCTATCACCTTATATGATTCTTCAAGTGTGCTAGCACTAAGAAAAATTTACAACAAATCTTCCTTATTATTCTTGCAAGTTTCGGCCAATAGGGTTTTGGGAGAGAGAGAGAGTTTTATTTTTGTCATGTTTATGTTTCTAAAACAATTACAAGTCTTATGAAAAATCAAAGGCAAACATTTGGTATATCATTTTCCAAAAAGGTTAAAGCAATTTGGAGGGAAAAAAGCAATTAAAGCTTCCAACTACTCCAATCACAAATAGTGACAAGATGTCAATCACAAAAAGGTGACATGACTTCCATCACTAAAGTGACTTGCGATGTGACTTGCGATGTGACTTGTGGGCCCCATTTTGATTCAAAATCCGAGTGGGCCCGCAAACACATCCCGGGCTCGGGTTCGTTAATTCTGAATTAACGAATTTTCCGTTGCGACGTAATTAAATCAAATTTAATTAAACAATTATGCCTAGTAAAATTACTATTCACGTCGCTCGCGAATTAATTCTAAATTAATTCGTTTGCCGGAATTAAAATCTAATTTTAATTCGGTTGTGAAATCTAATTTCATTTAATATATCAAATATATTATTTTATCGATTAATTCCAAATTAATCGTTCTCTCTATTCAAATAGTATTTTATCCCAGATAAAATCTCTCCGTAATTATTCTAGATTAATTATGTTCGAATCATACGTCATCGGTGAATCTTCGGGAAGCGACCCATGAGATCCCTGGATATGTTGGCAGTAAATCCGGTCGTCGGACTATCCGAACACGTACATACCCGGTACGACTTTCTTACCGATTTACGAGACATGGTTGGCTTCTAGCAAAGCACCGTGCCTACCCAATTCTCCAGAAATATTCTTAAAGGAATATATAATCTTTGTCAGGCGTAGTATACGTAGTATTACGTATTGCGATCCAGTATCGGATGTCACATGCAAGGCCTGGGGCTGGAAAAGTGTCTGCCACGTACGAAGCATATATCGGATCAGAGCAACTAGTCTCTTTAATCGGATAATCATGACCTTGTCATATTATCCCGATGGTTGCAACCAATTAGAGTACCAGTTCTGTATCCCTGCGTGATCATCATCTCCATATGACTGAAGTGATACTTCCGTCTTGACATCACACCCAATACACTACGATTCTCAATAAACCCAGAAGAGGCGTCCACAGAACCTGTTAAAGTCACGGACAACCAAAACCAAAGCGTATTGATTGTCGCAAGTACTAGCGATGTAAGTCTCAGGTTAAGACCAAATACACCTACCCTGATGCGGATTCCCATAGACATATAGTCATACTACCAATGGGATTCCGATGGGTCTATCCAGAGCGAAGCTGTTTCCGTACCATCGGTAAACACAACCTCATATCACACTTGCATAAGTATCCAATACTTAAATATATGAGAACTATGTTGTTACGCTTCCATAACACGCACAAGTGCAATACTAGTGTAGGCACTGCATTTTTGCATGTGAGTCCCTATGATGAGTCTCATTTGGAGACACTACCTTTTAAGTCATGGAAGTCGCGGGAAACGGACGTCGGAAGGGAAAATTCAGAATAGGCATGTCATCAGATTCATTTTACAAATTTATTGTTTTCGTTCGTGCTGCGTTTGTTACTTCGTTCGAACGTCAGGCAGATTGCGGGCGTTCGTGTAGCGTTCGAAGAGGCGTTCGAACAGCGTCGGTATTTCTGGTTTTGCTGCTAGCCTCACACCCAAGCCCAATTGGCCCACCAAAGCCCATAAAACACATCCAAATTAATAAAACACAGATTTAACACATGGTGAAATTAAATAAAATAATAATTAAGTCATATACCAAATTAAATAAAACATTAAATAAAATCATGCCTAATTAAAATCAATCCATAATATATTATTCCGAATTAAAAATAGTGTATTCCTAACTTAACAAATATCATGCCTAAACAACACAAATTAAATATATTGACTTCCTAAATTGAACTAATTTTGTCCACCCTCAATCTTAAGATTTCCTTGTTTGACACTAAATCAAATACCCCTTAAATGCCAAATCTCTTTCCTTGTCAAGCAAGGAGTAACCCTAGCCCTTTGCCTATAAAAGAAACCATTTCTCAATCCTCACCTCTCCTAGTTCATACACACAAGAAACAACCAAGCTCATTGACACAACTCTCCCCTCACTCTCACTCACACGCATACAACAAGAAAAAAAGGCCTCTTGATTCACGCATATAGCAAGCAAATATTTCTCTTCTCCTCCTACACCCTTAGTCGAAAATCACAGCCCCATAAACCCCTCAATTACCGAAAACATTACAACCTGAAACATCACCGAAAAATAGCCTCTATACAGCAGCCCCATATCACCGAAAATACCTAAAACAATAGCCCCTAAATCACCTAAACCAGTGACTAAAAACTGCAATTTTAATCCCTAAAATAATAACTAAAAAATTGCACTTAAAGCCTTTAAAAAACACCCAAAACAGTAGCCTAAAACACCAAAAACAGTGACCAAGATACAGCAGAAGTACAACAGTAAAATAGCAGCGACACGGAGCAAAAACAGTAGCTTGAGCAACGAAACAGCGAGGAAAAACACTAACCAGTGAACCGGAGGAGTTGCGGAGTGTTAGCCATTCCGATGATCGTGTACCGTACATCCGAGAGGTGATTTAAAAGGTTAGACCTGAGGGCACTTTTTCTATTTATTGTCATTCATTTTTTTATTGTTTTATTCGCACGAGAGTCGTTTGTGGATGCATGTTGTGGCTTTGAATAAAATGGAAAATGTGGCGCCTCTTGTGGTATATAGGATGGAAACCCGGACATAAATTTCATAGCCGATTCCGAAAGGACGGTAGTATGATCTGTACTCGGGATACAACTCCACGTACCACTTGAGTAAACGATGCATATTTCGTTTTATGTTGTTGTGATTTGTTATTCGCTACTTGATTTCCGCATGTTATTTGTTTATGTAATGATGAGATAAAGCGCATGGGCTTAGTAAGTGCGATTAAATGTCCTCTATTTTGAGAGGTTAAAATCATTTACCACGATGCTTTGCCGCGCCGGATAATGTATATTCGATTGGATGCGAGATATGGTCAATCGGATAAATGAAGTCCGATATCGTTGTCTTTACTTTTTATATATGTCTTGTGTTGTTGCGCATGGGCTTAGTAAGTGCAATTAAAGGTCCTCTATTTTGAGAGGTTAAAATCCTTTACCACGATGCTTTGCCGCGTCAGATGATGTATAGTCGGTTGAATGTGAGATATGTTCAATCGGGTATACGAAGTCCGATATTGTTGTCTTTATTTTTATATGCATTATGATGTGATGTGCATGGGCTTAGTAAGTTGGATTAAGGGTCCTCCATTTCAAGGGGTTAAAGAACCTTTACCACGATACTTCACCGCGCCTTTTATTTCATTATTCGCTTTTCTCTGTATGTCATCTTCTTGCATAATCATGCATCATGTTGCAATACGCATTGGCTCATCGAGTTGGATTAAAGGTCCTCCATCTTGAGGGATAAAAAGCCTAAGGGCTACCTTTCCCACAACGATTTGCCGCGCCTTTTAGCCCGTTATTATTGATTAGGTGTCATCTATTCATCTGTTCACGTATGTGTCATGTTGTTTACAGCATTTTGGGGGTCACTGATGTAACCTCGTTCGAACGTGTTTTAGAACGCCGCACGAACGCATGTTTTCTGTCTCAGTTCGTTTGAACGCAACTCGAATGCACATGTATTTTGTCTTATCATGCATCAGGTCTCATTTCTGTTCGAACGCGTTTCCGAACGCCATACGAACGTGAGCATTCTGTTTCATTTCCGTTCAAAAGCGTTTACGAACGCTACTCGAACTCGAACCTTCTGTTTACCGTTCGAACGCGTTTACGAACGCTACTCGAACGTGCATGCATTTGTTTCATCAGTTCTGGTCCCGTTCGAACGCATTATCAAATGCCACACGAACGAGAACCTTCTATTTACCATTCGAACGTATTTTCGAACGCTACACGAACGAGCATACACTGAAATGAGTCCTCTTCATCATATTTTATGCATAATTGCCCCTATTGGTTATCCCTTTGTATTACGAACCTGATTGCTTCTCTTTAATATGCATGCTTGTATAATTATTGCATGTTTGCGCTTCCATGATTATCGATGCAATGTGTTTGTGAAATTATGCGTTTGCCATTATTCTGATTCAATTTTATGCATGCTTGTATGATCATTGTTTGCTTGCGTTTCCGTATCCTTGAATATAATGTGCTTATGAATTGCATGCTTGCCGTATTTCAATTTACTTTTATGCATGCAAATTCGGACATAGATTATATGCAAATAGGTTGTATGCAAATTGGGACATAGATTATATGCAAATAGGTTGTATGCAAATATGAAAATGTGTTACATGTGAACTTAGATGAACATTTGATTTATGCCTTGGAAATAGATTATCCTTGGAAATATGTTGCTTAGGCTTGGTTAGATTATTGCACAAATCATTTTATTACAAGTGGCATAAGTAAGGGACCATTCCGAACCCAACGGTTTGAGGTCTTCCCTTGCGAGGGGTGAGTGCGACCTTAAATCTCATTTTCCCGGTTCACATCGGGTGGCGACTCCATTATTCTCCGGTTTAGTCCCCCGCGGGCTACTCCGTACTCCCAACTAGGCAGCGAGCCTAGAACAGCATGCGTCGCCCAATTTATGTGTCCCACAGTCTGGCGACTCCACTGGGGATAGAGAATCGGCCCCGGAATAATGTCTTGTAATATTATGATTTGTGCTTTAATTAACCGTGTCTACTGTGGGTTAAAAGAGGTATAATCAAAGGCATTTTTTTAAGGCTGGGTAATGGTTGGTGTCTTCCCTCATTCACTACCTTTCTATAAGGAAAAGCTGTGAAGGCACCTAGATAATCATTTACTCGTAGCCTGTTGTGATGGACTAATTTGGAGGACTCGTTGTTTATTCCTGTCACCAAGCTATAAGAGCCTAAGAGGCTAGGGTACTTAAGAGAGCCTCGCTCCACCCTCCCTCTGGGCAATCTACAACGGGAAATCCATCTGACAGTCAGTAACACGCCATAACTCGTTGGCACGTACTGTAAGGTATAAAAAAGGTGCGCTCACTTGGTCGCTCGAACCCTTGAGTGGGGAGACCTAGTTGTGGGTAATCCTTCGCCAGCGACTATAAAAAAGGTGCGCTCACTTGGTCGCTCACTCCCGCAAACCCACACGCAGACCGGAATTGTATGGCCTATAGCAACTATTTCCTTGTGCTTGTTGACCATCCTCATTTGGATGCAGTTGGACTTCTTGTCAGAAATGCGAACTTGTTGGGCCATTTAAACTGGGAAGAGTTCGTATCCTATGATAATTGGGCCAAAATCTTCTGAAATGTTGATGGGCCACTCTGTAGAAATTATTTTTGTATGTTTGTGTTTGGGAACATTGTCATTTGGATCCATTCGGACCTTTTATCATGGGATATGGGCTTGTTGGGCCATTTACACTAGGACAAGAATGTATCTTATGGTGATCGGGCCAAAAGCTTCCAAAACACCAATGGGCCATTATATGTTCGTGTTTAGGAACGTTATCATTTGGATACGGTTGGACTTCTACCATGAGATGCGAACTTGTTGGGCCATTTAAACTGGGACAAGTTCACTCCTATGACAGTTAGCCCAAAAGCTTCTAAAATGATGATGGGCCGATTTGTGTGAAAATTTTAATAAGTTGATATATCCCTTGTATCGCATGTATCTCATTCATCTCATGCATACATATCCTGTTAACACCCTCTATGTCTATAAAAGACATCATAGATTCCTGTTGGGTTAGGAAAGAGGGAAGGCTCACTAAAAGACCGGTAACAATATGAGTACATTCGATAACGAGGTATCCCGGATAGATCAGTTGGAGAACGGTCTCGCCAAAATTACTGAACAGTTGCAAGCATTGACTACTGCTGTGGCTGGTATGGCTGTACCCCGTGCTGGGAGGAGTTCTGAGAATGTGAGGCGCGAGGAACCTCCGAATGGGTTGGGGGATGATATCCCCGCTTTTGATGATGACATGGCAGAGTATGCAACAGTCAGAGTGATTGGGTCTCAGGCAGAATTTTAGAAGCTTCGGGATCAGGTTGAAACAGTTACCCGTAAAATGAAGGGTAAACGTGAAGAGTTGTTAGATTATGAGGCAATGACCTTCGAAGAACAATTGCTTGCTCAGTTCAAGATGCCAGATATGGCTATGTTCAACGGGAATGGGGATCCGAGGGTTCATCTCCGTCAGTATGTATCAGTTATGAGTTCTGTGGGTTTGACAAAGCGACATGTGCAGAAGATGTTTGGAATGTCACTCGAGGGGGCACCGGTGGTATGGTATCACAGCCTTGAGAAGAAAGTAAGGGAAGATTGGAGGGAATTGGCTGATGCATTCCTGAAACAGTATGTCACAGACTTGGAGATAGATCTGTCACTCCGTGATCTGGAGAACACTAGGCAGAAACCGGAAGAGAGTTTCAAGGAGTATGTGGACCGCTGGAGAAGCCGACTTTTAAAGATGCAGACCAGACCCTCAGAGAAGGACCAAATAAAAATGATCATCAAGGGCACCAAGCCCTCCATCTATGGGAAGCTAAGGAGGATGACCTCCATAAATATTGATTTTTGACAGTTGAGGGAAACTGTCATGGACATTGAAGAAGAAGAGGCCGAGAATAGAAAATTCTATGGTCTGAACAGGAGGTCCCAATGGGGGACATCGGGAACAAAGCCCGTTTCTGCTGAGATTGCCGCTATCTGAAACCGGAGATTCTCTAACTTATGTAGACCCCTTTCCAAGGTATTGGAGAAATTGAAGAGACAAGGACTTCTGAAACCCTTAGAAACCAAACCACTCCCAAACCCTCCACCACCACATCTCAACCTAAACCAATATTGCCAATTCCACCAACAGAAAGGCCACGATACCGACAATTGTGCCCGACTCCGCCATGAAATCCAAGACCTTATAGACTCCAAAAAGATACCCCGACCCTGAAACAGAACGCCCCAACACACACCAGAACCCTTTACCAAATTACCACTTTGTCCCGCCACCAACCTATATGATAAACTCTGGCCTACCCGAGAACCTTGTCCTCAAATCCTTTGACCTCCAAGCCGTTTGCCTTGGGATTTGGGATAGTAACAGCGAAGATGAAACCGAACATTGGAAGAGTTTCTGGGCAGACTTCTCTAGTAGTGATGAAGAAGAAGTGAGTGGTATGACACGCAGCAGGCATTTCTACAATGATATGACTGATAAGGGTAAAGAAATATTGACTGAAGGGAGAGAAGTGGCAGAAAATGGGGATAATTCTAAGGGAGATACAATGATGCGCCAATTGAAAAAGACTCGGGCACATGTCAACATCTGGGAATTGTTGTGTTCATCACAGGAGCACATGCATGCTATGGTTGAAGCCTTGAGCAAAATAGTGGTACCGGAGGATGCTAATCCGGCGATGTTTGTGGGATCAGTAGAAAAGGAAATTTTGCAGGCAATCACTTTTTCTGAGGAAGAACTCCGGCTGAAGGGAGAAACCATAATAGAATTTTGTTCATAAGGGCCGAGGTGAAAGGCAAGAGAACATCATGTGTGATGGTGGATGACGCTCGTCCATCAATGTGTGCCCGTTGAAGATTTTGGCAAAGCTGGGTATGAAAGCAACGGATTTGGACCCATCCAGTATGACCATCAAAGCTTATGATGACATCAAACGAGGAGTTGAGGGTATTTTTTTGGCAGTGGTCAAAGTAGGCCCAATTGAAGACGAAGTTGAGTTCACGGTGTTGGACATTCCGGCTACTTTCGTTTTATTGTTGGGAAGGCCTTGGTTTCACAAACTTGGGGGCGTGCCTTCCACTTTACATCAGATGATTAAGTTCCCGTATGAGGGAGAGATTGTTACCATCCGAGCTGAGATAAATAATGTTGTGGCGGCCTTAGAGATACAGCCTTTCACGAGGTTTCAGGTATCAACAACTTTTGAGGAATGGGTGGATCCTAGGTGGCTAGGATCATGAAAAAAATGAAGTTTGAGCCGGGTGAAGGTTCAAAATTGCCAGATTTCAGGGGACAGACTACTCGGAAGGGTTTGGGATACACATCTGATGAAGAAAAGTCGAAGGTTAAGAAGAAAGTCTGACACTGATGGAATGTTTTGTGAAGGCTTCGGGGTATCAAGGGGAGCCTGAACCGGTGGAAGTTAATGGGATTGTGGTACCTGGATTTGAGATTTTCAGGACATGCTGGATAAGAATCCGATGATGGAAGAAATTGTGAAGAATGAAGAAGAGAATTGGGAGGAAGAACTGATGAAGTTGGAGAGCCTGACTCTTGAAGATGATAAAGAGCCTGAGAAGAATACGATTGCAGAAAAAGAAGTGTCTGTAGAAGATGAGGACATTTATCTTCCTGATTTATTTGAGTGTACCCCCACATTTATTAGCAATAAAGACAATCATTTCGCTTATTTGTCTGAGTCTATTTCCTCTAACTTGCATGACTTGAGTATATTTGATATCAACTCCACCAAAACAAATGCATTTAACCTTGGTACACCTGAGAGTCCTAATGAAATTCTGATTGCAAGTGAAGTTACCGCTAAAGAGCGGGAGAAATTAGAAGAAGTATTGGTCAGATATGCCAAAGTGTTTGCTTGGTCCTATGAGGACATTCCTGGAGTAGACAAAAACATTGCCCAGCACACAATACCAACTTATCCAAATATGAGGCCGGTGAAATAGAAACTCCGACGGATGAGACCAGAATGGGCTGAGAAAGTTAGAGAGGAAGTTAAGAAATAGATAGATGTGGGGTTCTTGGAAGTAGTAAAGTATCCTGAGTGGTTGGCTAATATTGTGCCGGTGCCGAAGAAAGACAGGAAGGTCAGAATGTGTGTGCACTACAGAGATCTCAACAAGGCTTGCCCGAAAGATGATTTTCCTCTACCGCACATAGACGTACTGGTTGATAGTGCGGCTTTATCTGCTATGTATTCATTTGCAGACGGGTTTTCATGTTACAATCAGGTTCTTATGGCTGAGGAAGGTAAACAAAAGACTGCCTTTGTTACCGAGTGGGGTACCTATTGTTACAAGGTGATGCCATTTGGGCTCAAGAATGTGGGAGCTACGTATCAGCGGATGGCTACTACACTATTCCACGACTTGATGTACAAAGAGATTGAAGTGTATGTGGATGACATGATGGTGAAATCAGAGACGAGAGTTGGGCATATTGAAGCACTGGAAAGGTTCCTTCAGAGAGTTGACAAATACAACCTGCGGCTAAATCCCAAGAAATGTGTGTTTGGGGTGACATCAGGAAAATTGCTGGGACATACAGTGGGAATGGGAGGAATAGAGGTAGACTCTGAAAAGATCAAAGCAATCACAGAAATGTCAGCACCGAAGACTGAGAAGGAAGTCAGAGCATCTCTGGGGAAGATTCAGTACATCAGTCGGTTCATCACCAAGTTGATGTCAGTATGTGAGCCTATCTTCACACTGTTGAGAAAGGATCAGCCAGTGAGATGGAATGAACAGTGTCAAGCAGCCTTCGACAAGATCAGAGAGTACTTGGTAAAGCCGCCTGTATTGAAACCTCCGAGACCGGGCATACCTTTGATATTGTATTTGGCCATAGAATCAAAAGCACTGGGGGCAATGATGGTACAGGCAGATGAGACAGGGGTAGAACACGCAGTTTATTATCTGAGTAAGAAGATGCTCCCGTATGAAGCCCTTTATCAAGAAGTAAAGAAGATCTGTCTAGCAGTGGTATGGGCTTCCAGAAAATTGCGGCATTATTTTCAGTCTTACAAGATCCAGGTAGTGGAAAATGAGAATCCTCTGAAATATCTGCATTCAGTGCCTTCGCTAGTGGAGAAATTGGGCAGATGGTTAGTATTGCTGACAGAGTTTGACATTGAGTATCTCACCACCAAAGTGGTCAAAGGGCGAGCAGTAGCAGAGTTTCTGGCATTGCAACCTGTTGAAGGGGATCAGTATAAGTTTGAATTTCTAGATGAAGAGATCCAATCAATAACAGTTCAGAGATGGAAAATGTATTTTGACGGAGCAGTGAATTGTAAGGGAGCCGGAATTGGGATTGTGATAGTGACCCCCGAAGGAGAGACCTTGCATTTGGCTAAAAAGTTGACATTCAAAGTAACAAACAACATGGCCGAATATGAAGCATGTGCTTTTGGTTTGACTGCATTGATAGCCTTGAAGGCCGAAAGTGTGGAAGTATACGGAGATTCTATGTTGGTAGTCCAGCAGATGCGATGAGAATGGGAATTGAAATAAGAACGGTTGAAACCTTACCTTTTTTACCTCAGAAAGTTGGCGCAGGTCATCCCCAATTGTAAGTTTCAACACTTGCCAAGAGAAGAGAATCAGATGATAGATGCATTGGCTATACTTGCAGCGACTTGGGAAAATCCAGAAAAGTTAGTGATGAGACCGTTGATACTGACGACAGCCAGAAGACCTATTTATGAGATAGAGAGAATTTTGAAAATAGAGGTTGATGACGGTAAACCTTGGTATCCTGACATTCAGAGGTATCTGGAACATGGGGAACTCCCAGAGGGAGCAGGCAGAAAAGACAGAACAGCCATTCAGAAGTTAGCTTCCCAGTATGTGATTTTGAAAGGGGAACTGTACAAGAGGTAAGCAAACAGTATTCAGTTGAAGTGTTTGAGAAAAGAAGAGGCTCATCAGGTAATGGAAGAAGTACACGCTGAAGTATGTGGTCCGCACATGAACGGGTTGAATTTGTCCCGCAAGATAGTGAGATAAGGTTTCTACTGGTCGACCATGGAGACCGACTGCGTGAAGATGGTAAAGCACTGTCATGATTGTCAAGCACACGGTAATTTGAATCATTTGCCACACACAGAGTTGCACGGGTTGTAAGAGCCGTGGCCTTTCTCAGCATGGGGAATTGATATGATTGGAGAGATTCGACCGAATGCATCGAATGGGCATCGCTTCATGGTAGTGGCAGTAGATTATTTCTCAAAGTGGGTGGAAGCCGAGTCATTCCGTAATGTTACAGCGAAACAGATGGCAAAGTTTATAGCTCGGAATCTCATTTGTCGGTATGGTATGCCGCACCATGTGGTTACAGATAACGGAGTTCAGTTCCAAGGGGAAACAAAGGCAATGCTACAGAAATATGGGATAGGCCATCACAAGTCATCACCGTATAGGCCGCAGGCAAATGGGGCAGTTAAGGCAGCCAACAAGACAATAAAGACGATTTTAGCCAAGATGATAGAAAACTGCATAGATTGGGCCGAAAAACTACCGTATGCTTTGTGGGGGTACAGAACATCAATGAGAACAGCAACATGGGCCACACCTTACTCTATAGTCTACGGAATGGAAGCAGTATTGCCAGTGGAAGTCGAAATACAGTTTTTGAGGGTATTAGCAGAGGCAGAGTTACCGGAACAAGAATGAGCCACACAGAGGTTTGATCAGTTAGCACTGCTAGATGAGAAGAGAACGAAGGCTTTGTATCACATGCAGTTGTATCAAAAGAGACTGGCCCGAGCATTCAACAAGAAAGTACATCCCACCAAGATCAGAAAGGGTGATTTAGTACTTAAGCAGTCGAGGCCGTCGACGATAGATCCGAGAGGAAAGTTCAGACCTAACTGGGAATGACCTTATATAGTGCAGAAAGTAACGGGAAATGGAGCAGTGAGACTGTCAGACTTGGAAGGAAATGAGTTCACCAAGTCGATCAACGTAGACAGATTGAAGCAGTACTTTGCCTAAGGGAGAGAAGACTGAGCATTCATCAGGAATATTGACAGAAGACCTAACCCAACGGGATAAGAAACACATGCATGCATGCATACATGTAACATACCTTGCATTCTCTTCGTGGTTGTTTTGTTTTGTGTTCGCAGGTTCAAAGAAGAAAAGATGAAGCGGCAGAGATGAGCCAATCAAAAGCAACGTCAGCTGCAGTTTCAGATTTGGGGATGAGTCCCAGGGGGCAAGGCCCACAACAGCAGTTTCGGGGATGCGTCCCAGGGTTGTAACCCACGCCATCAGCAGTTTTGGGGATGCGTCCCATGGTTGTAACCCACATCAGCAACTTCGAGGATGTGTCCCAGGGTTGTAACCCACGTCATCAACATTTTTGGGGATGCATCCCAGGGTTGTAACCAATATCATCAGCAGTTTCGGGGATGCGTCCTAGGGTTGTAACCCACGTCATCAGTAGTTTTGGGGATGCGTCCCAGGGTTGTAACCCATATCACCAGCAGTTTCAGGGATGCGTCCCAGGGTCGTGACCCATATTGGCAATGTTATCGGGATGCGTCACAGGGTCGAGGCCCCCGTTGTCAGGTGCAGTTATCGGGATGCGTCCCAAGGTCATTGGCCCCATGCATCGATAGTTTTGGGATTCGTCCCAGGGTCGAAGCCCATATTTTGTCAGAGGTATTGGGATGCGTCCTAGGGTCGAGGCCCCCGTTGTCGGTTGCAGCAATTGGGATGCGTCCCAGGATCGAGGTCCACTGCAGCATCAACTCAGTTCGAGCCAGCTGGCGAGCCAGGTAAGTGAAAATGCATTGCATAACTTTGATAGGATTGTTCAAAGTCACACACTGCACAAGTCCCATAAAAGTGGGGGCGACTGTAGACACTGCATTTTTGCATGTGAGTCCCTATGATGAGTCTCATTTGGAGACACTACCTTTTAAGTCACGGAAGTGGCGGGAAATAGACGTCGGAAGGGGAAATTCAGAATAGGCATGTCATCAGATTCATTTCACAAGTTCACTGTTTTCGTTCGTGCTGCGTTCGTTACTTCGTTCAAACGTCAGGCAAATTGCGGGCGTTCGTGTAGCGTTCGAAGAGGCGTTCGAACGACGTCGTATTTCTGGTTTTGCTGCTAGCCTCACACACAAGCCCAATTAGCCCACCAAAGCCCATAAAACACATCCAAATTAATAAAACACATATTTAACACATGGTGAAATTGAATAAAATAATTAATTAAGTCATATACCAAATTAAATAAAACATTAAATAAAATCATGTCTAATTAAAATCTATCAAGAATATATTATTCCTAATTAAAAATATTGTATTCCTAACTTAACAAATATCATGCCTAAACAACACAAATTAAATATATTGACTTCCTAAATTGAACTAATTTTATCCCCCTCAATCTTAAGATTTCATTTTTTGACACTAAATCAAATCCCCTTTAAATGCCAAATCTCTTTCCTTGTCAAGCAAGGAGTAACCCTAGCCCTTTGCCTATAAAAGAAACCACTTCTCAACCCTCACATCTCATAGTTCATACACATAAGAAACAACCAAGCTCATTGACACAACTCTCCCCTCACTCTCACTCACACGCATACAACAAGAAAAAAAGGTCTCTTGATTCACGCATACAGCAAGCAAATATTTCTCTTCTCCTCCTACACCCTTAGCCGAAAATCACAGCACCATAAACCCCTCCATTGCCGAAAACATTACAACCTGAAACATCACTGAAAAACAGCCCCTATACAGCAGCCCCATATCACCGAAAATACCTTAAAAATAGCCCCTAAATCACATAAACCATTGACTAAAAACTGCACTTTTAATCCCTAAAATAATAACTAAAAACTGCACTTAAAGCCTTTAAAAAACACCCAAAACAGTAGCCTAAAACACCAAAAACAATGACCAAGATACAACAGCAGTACAGAAGTAAAAAAACAGTGAAACAGAGCAAAAATAGTAGCTTGAGCAGCGAAACAGCGAGGAAAAATACGAACCAGTGAACCAGAGGAGTTGCGGAGTGTTAGCCCTTCCGACGATCGTGTACCATACATCCGAGAGGTGATTTAAAAGGTTAGACCTGATGGCACTTTTTCTATTTATTGTCATTCGTTTTTTTTTTGTTTTATTCGCATGAGAGTCATTTGTGGATGCATGTTGTGGTTTTGAATAAAATGGAAAATGTGTCGCCACTTGTGGTATATAGGATGGAAACCCGGACATAAATTTCATAGCCGATTCCGAATGGATGGTAGTATGATCTGTACTCGGGATACAACTCCATGTACCACTTGAGTAAACGGCGCATATTTCGTTTTATGTTGTTGTTATTTGTTATTCGCTACTTGATTTCCGCATGTTATTTGTTTATGTAATGATGAGATAAAGCGCATGGGCTTAGTAAGTGCGATTAAAGGTCCTCTATTTTGAGAGGTTAAAATCCTTTACCACGATGCTTTGCCGCGCCAGATAATGTATATTCGATTGGATGCGAGATATGTTCAATCGGATACACGAAGTCCGATATCGTTGTCTTTACTTTTTATATATGTCTTGTGTTGTTTGCGCATGGGCTTAGTAAGTGCGATTAAAGGTCCTCTATTTTGAGAGGTTAAAATCCTTTACCATGATGTTTTGCCGCGCCAGATGATGTATAGTCGGTTGAATGTGAGAAATGTCCAATCGGGTATACGAAGTCTGATATTGTTGTCTTTATTTTTATATGCATTATGATGTGATGCGCATGGGCTTAGTAAGTTGGATTAAGGGTCCTTCATTTATAGGGGTTAAAGAACCTTTACCACGATACTTCGCCGCGCCTTTTATTTTGTTATTCGCTTTTCTCTGTATGTCATCTTCTTGCATAATCATGCATCATGTTGCAATGCGCATGGGCTCATCGAGTTGGATTAAAGGTCCTCCATCTTGAGGGATAAAAAGCCTAAGGGATACCTTTGCCACAACGATTTGTCGCGCCTTTTAGCCCGTTATTAATGATTAGGTGTCATCTATTCATCCGTTCACGTATGTGTCATATTGTTTACTGCATTTTGGGGGTCACTGCTGTAACCCCGTTCGAACGCGTTTTAGAACGCCGCACGAACGCATGTTTTCTGTCTCAGTTCGTTCGAACGCGTTCACAAACGCAACTCGAACGCGCATGCATTTTGTCTTATCATGCATCAGGTCTCATTTCCGTTCGAATGCGTTTCCAAACGCCATACAAACGTGAGCATTCTGTTTCATTTCCGTTTGAACGCGTTTACGAACGCTACTCGAACGCGCATGCATTTGTTTCACCAGGTCTGGTCCCGTTCGAACGCGTTATCAAACGCCACACGAACGATAACCTTCTGTTTACCGTTCGAACGCGTTTTCGAACGCTACACAAATGTTCATACACTGAACTGATTCCTCTTCATCATATTTTATGCATAATTGCCCCTATTGGTTATCCATTTGTATTACGAACCTGATTGTTTCTCTTTAATATGCATGCTTGTATAATTATTGCATGTTTGCGCTTCCATGATTATCGATGCAATGTGTTTGTGAAATTATTCGTTTGCCATTATTCTGATTCAATTTTATGCATGCTTGTATGATCATTGTTTTCTTGCGTTTCCGTATCCTTGAATATAATGTGCTTGTGAATTTGCATGCTTTCCGTATTTCAATTTACTTTTATGCATGCAAATTCAGACATAGATTATATGCAAATAGATTGTATGCAAATTGGGACATATATTATATGCAAATAGGTTGTATGCAAATATGAAAATGTGTTACATGTGAACTTAGATGAACCTTTGATTTATGCATGCAAACTTGGAAATAGATTATCCTTGGAAATATGTTGCTTAGGCTTGGTTAGATTATTGCACAAATCATTTTATTACAAGTGGCATAAGTAAGGGACCATTCCGAACCCAACGGTTTGAGGTATTCCCTTGCGAGGGGTGAGGGCGGCCTTAAATCTCATTTTCCCGGTTCACACCGAGTGGCGACTCCATTATTCTCCGGTTTAGTCCCATGCGGGCTACTCTGTACTCCTAATTAGGCCGCGAGCCTAGAACAGCATGCGTCGCCCAGTTTCTGTGTCCCACAACTAGTCTATTCCGCATTATCGATGTCCACTCTCGATAATACTACGACTAGGGATATTTAATGATTAAACCTTTTTGGATTGATATTGTCTCATATCTAATAATCCGGAACTAATCATAAGGACTTTTATAATTTATATATTTAAGTAATCAAATTACAAAATGATAAAATGCAATTTACATTGTCACATAGTTAATTTGTACAAAAACCACAATGTATTTTACAAATAGTGACGCTATGGGTCATAATTGTCCAACAATCTCCCACTTGGCCTATAGCCAGTCACTCAAGCATCTAACACCTGAACTATGTACATGTCGCTCAAACTTTTACTGAGGAATAGCTTTCGTCAGCGGATCTGTAATGTTGTCCTCTGATGCGACCTTCTCGATCTTCACTTCGCCACGATGTATGATCTCACGAATCAGATGGAAACGTCGAAGAACATGTTTGGATCGTTGATGAGACCACGGTTCCTTAGCCTGCGCTATAGCCCCGTTATTGTCACAATACAATGGAACGGGCTCAGCTGCTAACGAAACTACTCCTAATCCAATAAGGAATTAACAGATCCAAACTGCCTCTTTTGCTGCTTCAGCTGCAGCAATATACTCCGCTTCTGTTGTTGAATCAGCCATAGTCTCTTGCTTGGAAGATTTCCAGCTTACTGCTCCGTTGTTCAAACAAAATATGTACCCGGATTGCGACTTGCAGTCGTCTTTATCGGTTTGGAAACTTGCATCGGTATACCCAGTTACCTCAAGTTCTCCATCTCCATAGATTAAGAAAGCATCCTTAGTTCGTCTAAGATAGTTAAGGATATTCTTAACCGCCATCCAATGACCATCACTTGGATCGACCTGATAGCGACTATACATGCTCAAAGCATACGAGACATCAGGTCGCATACATATCATGGCATATATGATGGATCCGACTATCGAGGCGAACGGGATCCGACTCATGTTGTCTCTCTCATCTTGAGTTTTAGGACACATGTCCTTAGATAGAGTGACGCCATGTGACATTGGCAACAGTCCCATATTGGACTGATCCATGTTGAATCTCTTCAAGACTTTGTCAATGTACGTGCTTTGGGAAAGTCCAAGCAGCTTTCTAGATCTATCCCGGTAGATCTTTATTCCCAGAATAAAAGCTGCTTCTCCCAGATCCTTCATGGAGAATTTTAATGAAAGTCAAGCTTTCACCGATGTTAACATGGGAATGTCATTGCCAATAAGCAATACATCATCAACGTAAAGGACAATGAATGTCAGTGCGCTCCCACTAACCTTCTTATATACACAAGGATCATCCTCTTTTTGAACGAAATCATATTCTTTTATGATCTCATCAAAACGTTGGTTCCAAGAACGCAATGCTTGCTTCAATCCATAAATGGATCGATTTAACTTACAAACCTTGTTTGCAAGTCTAGGTACTACAAAACCGTCAGGCTGTTGTATATAAACATCCTCTAAAAGGTTTCCATTAAGGAAAGCGGTTTTGACGTCCATCTGCCATATCTCGTAATCGAAATATGCAGCAATAGCAAGCATAATCCGAATGGATTTAATCATGGCAACGGGTGAAAAAGTTTCATCGTAATCGACACCATGTCGTTGACGATACCCTTTCGCTACAAGTCTAGCTTTGTACATTTGTATATTTCCATCCATGTCGGTCTTCCTCTTGAAGACCCATTTGCAACCAATAGGCTTTACGTCTTCTGGTGCATCAACCAGTGTCCAAACTTGGTTGGTGTACATGGAATCCATTTCGGACTTCATGGCTTCTTGCCATAAAGTGGAGTCGATACCTTGTATTGCTTCCTCATACGTAGCCGATTCATCTTCCTCAATAAGATTGATATCCACATGAGGTGAGATCAGAAACCCATACCTCTTAGGTTGTTTTCTGACTCTCTCCGACCTATGCGGTTCTTGTGTATTCGAAGATTGTGGTACAGTTTCATCATTGATGAATTGTTCATGTTCCGTTAAGGATTCTGTGCCAGGAACAATATCACTCCAATTTTCATCGAGTTCTACTTTCCTCCCACTAACCACTACATTTAGGAATTCCTTCTCAAGGAAAACCGCATGTAGAGCAACAAATACTTTGTTCTCTTGTGGGTGATAGAAGTAATATCCTTTGGTTTCCCTAGGATATCCTACAAATAGGCATTTATCCGATTTGGGTTCTAGTTTGGTACCTTCCAAACGTTTGACGTATGCCCAGCATCCTCAAATCTTCAGGAATGAGAAACCCGATTTTTTTCCTGTCTATATTTCATATGGTGTCTGTTGAACAGACTTTGACGGAACCTTATTCAAAATAAGTATTGTATTGTTCAATGCATATCCCCAGAAGGAAATATGTAGCTCTGTGCGACTCATCATAGACCTTACCATGTCTAATAAAGTTCGATTTCTTCGTTCGGACACACCGTTTAATTACGGTGTTCCGGGAGGAGTCCATTGTGAAAGAATACCATATTATTTCAAGTAATCAAGAAACTCATTGCTTAAGTATTCGCCACCACGGTCCGACCGTAATATCTTAATACTTTTGCCAGTCTGTTTTTCTACTTCGTGTCGAAACTCTTTGAATTTCTCAAAGGTTTCAGACTTGTGTCTCATAAGATACACATAACCATAACGCGATGCATCATCCGTAAAGGTTACAAAGTATTCATATCCACCTCTAGCCTGGGTAGACATAGGCCCACAAACGTCACTATGAACGAGGGCTAACAGTTCGGTGCACGTGCACCTTTACCACAAAAGGTGATTTAAGCATTTTACCTAATAAACAAGATTCACAGACGTCATATGAATTTGGATCAAATCCGTCCAAGTACCCACTCTTCGAAAGTGTGGATATGCGAGTCTTGTTAATATGTCCCAGACGACAATGCCACATATAAGTTTCATCTTTGTTACTTAGTTTAAGCATTTTGTTTGTTATATTATATGTTTGAGATTGATTTATATTCAAAATATAAAGACCATTATTTACATCAGCAGTGCAAATTTCCATATCATTTTTATATATAAAACACCCAGTGTTTCTAAATACAAAAGTATACCCACGTTGGGCTAACATAGATACATAAATAATATTCCTAGTCAAACTAGGTACATAATAACAGTCTGAAAGTTTAAGTACATGCCCCGAGGACAGTTCCAAAACAAAAGTGCCAACTGCCAAAACGAAGACTCGTGTCCCATTTCCAACGCGGAGGTCAATCTTTCATAAGGCCAGTCTCCTGCTAATCTGCAGATCCTGCACATCAGTACATATATGAGTACTACAACCAGAATCAAAAATCCAATTTTTAAAACTAGTAGTAGACATGTTTATTTCTATAACAAACATACCTGAAGCCGGTGCCTTGCCCGCTTTGATTTCCTTCATATGTGCCTTGTACTCGCGGCAGTCACGCTTCCAGTGACCCCGCTTGCCGCACTGCAGACATACATCTTGGGATTTGTCCTTACCATTCCCATAAGGTTTTGACGATTTGGCATTGTCTTTCTTCTTCTTCTTTTTCTTTACACCTCCAGTCGCTTTGGTACAAGCCCTCGGAGTCTGAGATGTTGAAGCGAAGTACGCCTCGCGCTTCTTGCCCTTTAGGAGCTCTTTTTTCTACTTCGCGCAGTGTGGACATCAACTCTCCAAGAGTTTGGTCTTGGTTCATCATATTGTAGTTCATGATGAATCCACTCCAAGTGTCGGGGAGAGACTGTAAGATCAAATCTATTGAAGTCTCAGCCTCGAAGACAATGCACATCTGTCATAGTTGCTCAATGTCAGCAATCATCTGTGACACATGGTGCTCAACAGATGTACCCTCTGACATACGAGCACGAAAGAGCTTCTTCTGTAACTCATATCTCTGCGATTTAAGATTAGATCGATGAAGATCATGCAACTTCGCCATCATATTATAGGGATCCAATCCCTTGTTCTGACGACGGAATTGTTGAGTCATAGCAGCAAGCATTATAGATTGAGCAGTGAAGTTGTCATCGCTATGAGTCTTCCAAAGCTCTAGCTCAACTATCTGATCAGATCTAGGCTTAGGCCCAGGAGGTCTCTCTATAGTGTAGAGCAACTTCTCGGATCCTATGACAATCCTGAGATTCATGTCCCAATCTTGAAAGTTTGTGTCATTGAAGACATTGTCGCCATGATAATATCTCTAATGTTTAACTTTCCTGTCATCTTAATTGCAATAGTCAAACTATTCAATTAACGATGTATGGGTACAGTGTAACTGTTACAAGAAAAATAATAAAATATTAGTCCAACTAATAAATATAATTAACGAAATATTTTGAAAGCGCGTAAAGCCAAGTATTTGAACGAAATTGCAAATTCAATACTGGCCTCCCACTATTTTTCGGCGAGCCTCTAACCCTTTGTTGAGTACTCGGGAAACCTAGTTTCCTAGTGGGCTAGGATCCCGTTAAATAACACACAACCTTGACTTTGGCCAACAAGCTGTATGATATTTAATTAGGTATATCTCTAAGATCAATTGGATCTCATCCAATTCCTAGATCCGGTAGGTGGACCTCCAAGTCCGAAACATATATACAATATATATGCCAATATATCCAATATATTTTCCTAAGCTTTTTCCTCTGAATCAACTAAGCCTTGGATTTGGCACAACAAGCTTAATGATTCCAGTTAAGCGGAATCCATTGACTTTAGAAAGCTTCGTAATCGATGTCGATGGACAAGAAGTGATCTTGACTTTGGCCAACAAATCACAACTTGGACAAGACATACGATATGGAACAAAGCCTTCATGATTCAAACACATCCGCGATGGACAAAGGTCTTGACTTTGGCCAACAAACAAGTGCCAATCTTGGATCTTGAGAATGAATCATTCAATGGAAAGAAAACGCTTAATATTTATTGAGGGTTTTTTTCGCGTAAATTGGCAACCAATTTATTATCTTTGATTAGGTCTCATCATTCACCCTTAAGCATGCATTCTAAAAGAATAATAAGGCGCGGTAAATAAATTAATAATGATATGCGGATTGATATCTCACATATTGTTCCTAGAACAAATCACTCAATTTCCTCTCCCCGGCTAGACTATTCTAACTTCTACCCAATTACATAATACAATTAGAGAAACCTCATTAACATTGAGGGGAATTAAGTGAGAAGAGAATTACAAAGAATCGAGAGATAATGCTGGACACGCAGGTCCAATTTAATAAATTCTAAATTTACAACAATTTCCAAAATTGCCATTTCCCTTCTAATATCCATATGATATACATTATTCATACAACACATCCATGTATTCACACAAAGTATGTTATTTAATCAATCTAATCCAATTAATTAATCTTTGAATAAAGTGATCATCCAATGTTCAAACAACGATTTGATTTGCGCGAGTCCAACTCGTTTAAGAATATGTACTCAAAGTACGAATTCTTGAATTATATCGAACTACAATTTTAAATATAATTTAATTTGTATTCAATACTAATTCTATATTTAATTCCAAATTAAATAATTACACTTTTTAATGCGCCTTTACGACTTAAATTCTAAATCTAATCTTAATGGGTCTCAAAGCCCAATTAACATCCAATGTCAATTTAATTAAAGTCCAATGGGCTTTCAATTAATTTCTTAAGGCATGGGCTTTGGTCAATTTGGGTCAAACCCAAATACCAAGGCCCAATTAAGGAATCACCATATTTGCCAAGAAATCTATTTTGGCCCATTAGGCCCAATTAAATATTTAAAGGCCCATTTGTTATATTTGGACTTAATTGAATGGTTTAGGCCCAATTTGGATCCAATCCAATTGTCCTAAACCAACTTGGCTCAACCAAGCCCATTAGGCCCAAATACAACATATTTAGCCCAATTCCAATTAAGCCCAATTAATTAAATTCTAATTTTCCAAATATCAAAATTTAATTAATTTAAGTGTATTGCACTAATTAATTATCTAAATTAATATTTCCAAAATACTAATTTAATCAATTAATCATGCATTAATATTTTCAACACATGTCCAACATTATTGAATCAAAATCAACTCATTTTCATGCTTCTCAAGTCACGGCATTATGATGATTTTATATCTGATTTTTGATTTTAATCCAATTAAATCATAAATCAATATTTATCATGTCTTTAAACTCATCCAATGATTTAAAAACAAAAATCACCATGACCTAGGGTTTCATATAACATTCGGACAAGCCACTAAAGTTGGGGAAAATTAATCCAATTAATTTTTCTTAAAATTGATCATGCATAACTCTAAGTTATCAACATACAAGCATACTCAAACAAACAATTTTATTAAAACATGCTCAAATCAAAAATACCCAAATTTTAGTATATAAACCCTAATCAAATTTCATGCTCAAATAGGCTCTGATACCATTGTTGGGTTTCTAAGGTCATCCCAAGATCATATAAAGCATGAAACATGTGAATACTAAAAGTAAGAATGACGGAAACATACTTACAAAGATCGGATGGATGATTGTGTTGATAACGAAACTTTTTACTTTGAGAAGTTCCTTGAAGCTCTTCTTTGAATGTTGAATCCAAGCTCCAAGCTTTGAGATTGATTCCAAGATCTTGGGATTGGTTTCCCGATCACCTTATATGATTCTTCAAGTGTGCTAGCACTAAGAAAAATTGCAACAAATCTACCTTACTGTTCTTGCAAGTTTCGGCCAATAGGGTTTTGGGGGAGAGAGAGAGTTTGTTTTTGTTTCTAAAACAATTACAAGTCTTTTGAAAAATCAAAGGCAAAAATTTGGTATATCATTTTCCAAAAAGGTTAAACCAAATTTGGAGGGAAAAAAATAATTAAAGCTTCCAACTACTCCCATCATAAATAGTGACTAGATGTCAATTACAAAAAGGTGACATGACTTCCATCACTAAAGTGACTTGCGATGTGACTTGTGGGCCCCATTTTGATTCAAAATCCGAGTGGGCCCGCAAACACATCCCGGGCTCGGGTTCGTTAATTCTGAATTAACGAATTTTCCGTTGCGACGTAATTAAATCAAATTTAATTAAACAATTATGCCTAGCAAAATTACTATTCACGTCGCTCGCGAATTAATTCTAATTAATTCGTTTGCTCGAATTAAAATCTAATTTTAATTCCGTTATGAAATCTAATTTCATTTAATATATCAAATATATTATTTTATCGATTAATTCCAAATTAATCGTTCTCTCTCTTCAAATAGTATTTTATCCTAGATAAAATCTCTCAGTAATTAATCCTAGATTAATTATGTTCGAATCATACGTCATCGGTGAATCTTCGGGAAGTGACCCATGAGATCCTTGGATATGTTGGCAGTAAATCCGGTCGTCGGACTATTCGAACACGTACGTACCCGGTACGACGTTCTTACCGATGTACGAGACATGGTTGGCTTCTAACAAAGCACCGTGCCTACCCAATTCTCCAGAAATATTCTTAAAGGAATATATAATCTTTGTCAGGCGTAGTATACATAGTATTGCGTATTGCGATCCAGTATCAGATGTCACATGCAAGGCCTGGGGCTGGAAAAGTGTCTGCCCCATACGAAGCATATATCGGATCACAAGCAAATAGTCTCTTTAATCGGATAATCATGACTTTGTCAAATTATCCCGATGGTTGCAACTCATTAGAGTACCAGTTCTGTATCCATGCGTGATCATCATCTCCATATGACTAAAGTGATATTTATGTCTTGACATCACACCCAATACACTAAGATTCTCAATAAACCCAGAAGAGGCGTATATAGAACCTGTTAAAGTCCCGGACGACCAAAACCAAAGCGTATTGATTGTCGCAAGTACTAGCGATGTAAGTCTCAGGTTAAGACCAAATACACCTACCCTGATGCGGATTCCCATAGACACATAGTCATACTACCAATGAGATTCTGAGGGGTCTATCCAGAGCGAAGCTGTTTCCGTACCATCGGTAAACACAACCTCCTATCACACTTGCATAAGTATCCAATACTTAAATATATGAGAACTATGCTGTTACGCTTCCATAACACGCACAAGTGCAATACTAGTCTATTCCGCATTATCAATGTCCAGTCTCGATAATACTACGACTAGGGATATTTAATGATTAAACCTTTATAGATTAATATTGTCTCATATCTAATAATCCGGAACTAATCATAAGGACTTTTATCATTTATATATTTAAGTAATCAAATTACAAAATGATAAAATGCAATTTCCATTGTCACATAGTTAGTTTATACAAAAACCACAATGTCTTTTACAAATAGTGACGCTATGGGTCATAATTGTCCAACAACCTCACCATCACCCTCATATACATGGTCCTTTTATTAGGGCACTGCAAAGCTATATGACCATTCTCTAAATGTTTGAAACATTTAATGCCACTACTCTTATTTGGTGGTGTGTCGGTTTTTGGCTTAAGCTTGGTGGTGAAATCTTCCCTTGGTTTGGGGCCTCTGATTTTAACCTAGATGTAGTGTCATCCCTGTTATTATCCCCTCATTTTGGCTTACATGTGTTGTTTGGACCTTAGTTGCAACTTACGATAATTTTACGCTTCAATTGTCGCTCTATTTTCATTGCCATGTGCACCATGTCCTCTAACTCAATATAATCCTGTAATTCCACTACATTTGTAATCTCCCTATTTAGCTCACTCAGAAATCGTGCCATAATGGCCTTTTGGTCTTTCTCTACATTAGCTCGGATCATGGCAATTTTCATCTCTTTATGGTAGTCTTCTACACTCTGAAACCCTTGTGTAAGATTCTGAAGCTTGTGGTACCAGTCTCGGTAGTAGTGGCTAGGTAGAAATCGCTTCCTCATAATTGTCTTCAATTCTGCCCATGTAGTGATCGGGCACTCTCTATTTCTCTAATGTTTGTCATCATCTGGTCCAACTAAACAAGTGCATAATTTGTAAACTTAATAACAACTAACTTCACCTTCTTCAGCTCTGAATAATTATGGCAGTAAAAAAAATAAGTTATAGTTTACGTTCCCATTCTTGGTAAGCTTTAGGAGCACTCTTGTCTTGCAAAGAAGGAATAGTCATCTTGATTTTACCCAAGTCACCATCTTCCTCATCCTCATGACCTCTCATGAACATTCTTTCACTCCTTCCTATTCTAGGTCGAAATATATTAGTATCCACCTCTGACATTCTATCAAACTCCTCATCACAGTCAAATTCGTTCTCGGCCTCCATCTCATCCATGTTTACAGTCCGTCGCCCATTAAGTCTATGGGGAATAGGCTTCTCCTCATTGGCTCTAGGTGGTCGTGGTTGTTTACTTTCCTGCGTGTTATTGTGTTTCATCGCCTTCACTTCATCTCGAACACCCTTCATCAACTCTAATACCCTATCAAACTCTTACCGAAGAGTCATCACAATATACACCACATCTCTCAATTCGGGCTTCGGTGGAGTGTAGTCACTCTGACTCGGAGCTGCGGCTTATTTGGACATGTTTAAATTATTTTTTTTCTCTCTTTTTTTCTGCAACAAAAATATTAGTAATAAAAATAAATAAATAAACGGAAAAAAAATCCTCACAGTTCTCTCGTGTTTGTCACTCAAATGGCTTTTACTCAAGACTAAGCTCACCCACACTTGCCTTTTACCTCTCTTGCCCTCAGACGAGTTCTCAAAGGATTTGAGCCTAGTATGGCCAAAACCCTTAGTTTTGTCCCAATGGCAACTATTCAGCTCAATCGCAAGTGCAACAGATAGGTAGACACAAGTGTAAAAGAAACAGAACTATGACACGATCACGAGACTTAATAAAGAAAGCGAATAAGAGAACAAGCTAGTTAAGTGCGCACGAAAGAAAGAAAACATGCACTATAGATTGCGGCAAATATGGTAGTCGATAATAAATTTCACTCAAAATTTGGATTTTTTAAACACGCACAGGTAAATTACTTCAATCGCCTCGTCTCAACAATACGAACATTATGAAAAAAATTAAACGAAATTACACGTCGTCGAAATTTTAAAATTTTGTATTTTTATTTTAACCGCGTCCCTCCGACCTTTTAAGAAGTTTTGTGTATTGGAATTTATCTAATTTGGATTAATTCCCAAGTACCCTCACCAAGTTACCTACTGCCACAGCGAGTCTAAGGCGCTAGGTCACGCAAATTGAGTTGAATTGAGAAAATGAAATTAAGGCAACAGAAGCAAGAGAATTCAGAAGCATCAACAAACCAGAAACTGATTGTTTTTATATTTTGTGTCTTTTTTTTAGAACTAAGGAACCCTAGGGCAGAAAGCAAAATGCGCTTGGAGTTTGTTACTTGTTTATTATATGCATATGTATTTGGTGTATGATTTTCACTTTCATGTTCAAAGCTGGAGAGGGGTTTGGACCCCATGAGAAGCATAACAATGATCAAGTTGCAGAAACAGAAGATGATAAGAGAATTGGAAGCAGCTTCTGTGATCAACTCCAATGCTGAGTCAATCATTGTAAAAGATTATTAAGAGAATTAATTTGCAGCATTTCACTCTATGAGCAGAATGTGACGACACTAAAGCCTTTTATACAAGCCTAGTTGAAAACAAAAGTGTACATGGGAAGCTTTGTGTTGCCGAAGTTATCCTTAAGTGGTGTGACTTGATGCGGTAGGACTCAAGATCTAATTTTTAAGTTTTGGGTTTGAATCCAGGAAATGTATTTTTTATAAGAATCTGAGACAGATGAGAATTTTATTTGCTCCGCTTAAATTTGGAATGTGTGATTTAGCGACAGAATTTTCAACGATTTCTAAAAAAAAGTGTCGCAGAAGTTAAAAACAGGCTTCCAAAAAGAGGTGTGGTGTGAAAGCTTTTGAAGTGACTATATAATATAATAAATATTTTTTATTAATCATTTACATGTATCATATGCAGTGAACAAGCTTCTTGCCATCTGTGGTGTGCGGTTCTCTCTTCATTAATTTAATCAAAAGTCTAATGTAATAAAATAATAGCATCACTTGTAATCAAATTGCATCATCCAAAACCTAGATAATTTCGTTATTATTATTATTATAGAGCTGTTTTTATAAGATGACGGACATTATGAACATCTAGACGGTCTCTTTTAACTCCATACGGCAACGACAACGTATTAATATCCAAACATCCTTAATTAAAAGTTTGACATTTAATCATTTAGCCCTTTAATATCTTCTTATTTATATCTTCTTCATTAATTTAGTATACTTTCTTTATAGATCCATAATAATTTGCGCATTTTGTTCTAATTATAAGGATTATATAGTCAAATTGGGCCTCGAAGAGGCATAGCTTAATAATGTAGGACTCAAGATATCACATTGAGATCCTGAGTTCGAATCCAGGGAGTGTATTTCTCGTAAGAGCTTGGGACAGTCGAGAATTTTACATGCTTCGCTTAAGCCCAAAAAAGATGATTTAGGATGGGATTTGAATGATTTCAAAAAAAATATAATCAAATTGGTTTCTTTTTAGCCCGTACCAAATGGCGTTGTAGCCTCTCCCTTGCATTTCTTCCGAAAAGATGGTAAAAACAATAGGGTATGGTTTTCCTGTCGATTTGCATTAAACTTGGTGAAAAACTGGTATTCCCTCTTTTCCATAAAGATAGACTTACTTTCATTAAGAAAATTTAGTTAATATAATTATTATAATAAACTTTGCGTTTATGTTTCTTAAAATATCCCTAATTTTACTTATTATTTCAAGTACAATTAATTAATGATAGTTTATATTTATTGATGACAAGACACATTAAATAGAGATATATTAAACAACTAAAAAATCAATTATACTTTAGAAATAGAAAATGGACTATATTTTGAGACTAATGATAAAAAGAAACAAGTCAATCTTTATGGTAAGGAGGGAGTATCTAATATTTATTTGACTTCATATTTAGACAAATAAGACACTATTATGTTAGGTACACCAATAAAAAAAATGAAAATGAAAATAAAAAACATAGCTGCCTGTAGTTGGCTAGTAATGCTCTCACTTCTCTTATTGCAATTGACTTCAAGGAAAAAAAATTATCAATGGAGCCCATTGTGCAAAATGACTAATAACATGTACATAGAAGAAAGCATATACCAGCCTACGATCCCACACACACAACATTTTACCCAGAAGAACAAAACCGTGGCCTTATGTAAACTTGTATAATCATGCTCTGGTTGAGGATGGTTGAAGCCAATAAAACAATAATTGCATTACTCGCTTAGCACTAGTTGACTTTCCAAGTTGATTATCTAAATTCACTAGAACATATGAATTGTTGAGAAATGATTCATGCATCTATTGAGAAAATAATTTTTTGTAAAGCAAAAAAGATGCAAGTTAATGCAGAGTTGCATGGCTAAATCTAACATGAGACAATTGCAACCCTTATTTCACTATAATTCTGAAATAAAATGCACAAACAACCAACTAAAACTATCAAATGCTAAGTTTAGATAGGCAAAATTCTGACTGGAGACGATTAATCAAACAGAACAACATTAAGCAAACTAGTGATTTTCCATTAAACAAATACTCAAGTATCCAACGCATAAAAGATTACACAGACCAAAAAGTTCCCAACAGGCTAAAACAAGAAAAACCTGTAGTATTACCTCTTCCTTTTTTTGTTTCCTGCAACACTTTCTTTATTATTGAAGCCTCTCAAATCATCAGTGGTGTCGGCTGTGTTCTGCTTCTTCATACCTTTTCTCCCTCCAAAGCCAAACTTGGAATCTCTAAAATCCCTATTCTTCTTTTTCTTTCCCTTTCCACCAGCACCACTTTGTCTTGCCTTCCCACCAGACCGATCACCTGCAGCCACTCTTGGCCTCTTCTTATTTAACCTCTCAAATGAATTCCCATCTTCAAAGGCCAAATCCAACTCACCATTGTTGACATCCCCAGCAAACCCACTTTGTTGCCTCTGCTTCCTCCACTTCTTAACAGATTCAATTTCCTCTTTTTTCTGCTTAGCTCTCTCCTTCGTCTTCTGGGCCTGAATTTCTTTAGCTAGTTTCTTAGCCTCTCTAGCCTTCTTTCTCTCCTCAGCCTCCTGAATCTCTTTCTGCTCAGCCAGAAGACGACGTTTCACCTTTTCCATGTGAGCATCAGTCTTACCCATCTCTGCATAATAATCAACTAGCCTAAGAAAAGGCAGTCCCATTGATTGAAGCTTCTCAAAGGCCTGTCTTGTCCCTTCTAATGCCTGTGTGTAGAAAGAAGCCTCTCTTTCTAGGTCATCATTCACATTCACCTCTTGCTCTTGATCAATATCAATAGTAAGCTTATGAATCCATCCAACATTTTCCGGCCAACTCATATCTTGAAGCTTTTCCTCAAGACCCTCTCTATTGTATACCGCCTGTTTTGAAGGCTCAGCTAATTTCACATCTTCCTCTGCTTCTGAATCTGATTCAAAAGCATCCTCATGGAGTTCACTCATATCATCATCCTGAAATCCATCCTCATTGGAAAAGGATGATTCTATATTAGGTATCCCCATTAAAACAAACCTATCGAAAGCATTAAATAGAAACAATATCAACATCCAAACTCAAGACCGGAAGATAATACATTCTAGCATTTCTTTGTTGAGGAAATATCCAAAGAAATTGTAATAAAACACACAAAAAATTAATAATATTTAAAAAAATAAAACAATTTACAGGAAGATTCATGTAAGGTATACAAGAATAAATACACATACTCGTTAGTATATAAGCGATTAAACACCTAACTTCAACAACTAAGCTAAATAGATGGCATCATGCACTCACAAAGGAACCAAAATTTTGATTCATCATTCATAAGCTCCCAAACAACCCAAAAGATGAATTTTTTTCCCCAGAAAAAGGAAAAAAATAGTTTTCTCTTTGGCTTGCAAGAAAAAAGAATTGACACATAATTATCGTTGAAATCCCAAACTTTATGTTAGCTATTCTTTCAGGACATCAATAGACTAAATATGAATTGAAATTATTAAAAAAAAAAAAACAATTAAACGAGAAATTTAAAAGAAAAAATACCTCTCTGTTGCGGCCTCTAAAACCCTAGCTGTGGTTTGCATTGCCATATGGAAGCAACTACTGAAAAGAAAAGAGGTATGAAATTAAGACAAATGGCGGGCCGGGTAAGACCCGTTGAAAATGAATCGGGTATAGTACGTCCAGCACGAGTCACGACGCACACATCAGTTCCACCTCCACTTACACTTAAACGAGTATCTTTTGCTTTTCAGTTTTTCACGCGCACCCAACCCATATTGATATTATTCCAACTTGGCCCGCCCTGATGTCCAAGGAAAAGCAATCATGATCGTCCACGTCACGCCATTCACGAACGGCAGAGATTCAATCACTCCGTAACGGACGCGTGCATGCGATTATGTTAACAAGTGACAAGTCTCCCAAAAGACAAAACCAGTGTAGCTTAGCTAGTAAAGACGAGATAAAACTAAAACTAAAACTAAACTAAAACCTTGTTGAAATCGAAAACAATGGTAACGATCAAAGCCGTCAAAGCTCGTCAGATCTTCGATAGTCGAGGAAATCCCACCGTTGAAGTATGTTTTATTCCATTTTACACCAATGTGATTTATCGCAAAATGATAAAATGCTCTCTTTTATACTGATGATATATATATATATATATATATATATATAAACAGGTTGATGTGATTCTCTCTGATGGAACATCAGCTAGGGCTGCTGTCCCAAGTGGTGCTTCAACTGGTAGTAATTTTGTTTTTTATTTGGTCTTTTTCAATTTTCATTTGTGCATTGCATTTGTTGTGTTAATGTTGATGAATAGAGTAATGCTACACTTCCCACGTAGTATCCCAATCTTTACTATTCCAAATAAGGTGGCATTCATCCATTGGATGGTTCGGTTCCATAGATGAGTGCCGCATCAGCACTTGGGTTGGAAATCTTGGGGTATTACTTGGGAAGTTTAGTATTCCAAATCAAAACAAACAAAAGCTTTTTTATCACTTGGTGGCATGGCTACATGATCCTTTGACATCAGTGTGCTCTGTCCGGAATCATTGCCTCTTTATGGTTTTTGTCCATGTCAACTTGGGAAGTTTAGTATTATTCTATTTAATTTATGTACGTGCCATTGTTTACACTTGTTTGATTCAATCATAAAAGGTATCTACGAAGCATTAGAGTTGAGAGATGGAGGATCTGATTACCTTGGAAAGGGTGTCTTCAAGGTATTATGTGATTTCTGCTAAAAAGAACAATTTAAAAAATAAACAAACTTTGTTTGAAAAGCATCATGCAGCCAGTAGTCTAAGCGGATTTTTTATGTCTCTGTCTATTTCTTTTTTGCAGGCTGTGCAGAATGTGAACACGATTATTGGTCCTGCCTTGGTCGGCAAGGTATCATATGGAAGTTTTATATGTGATTTATCCCTTAAAGAACTTATAGTTGAGTGTAATTGGTAATGCTTATGGTTATGTGGTAATTGCTAATACAGGACCCAACGGAGCAGACTCAAATTGACAATTTCATAGTGCAGCAGCTTGATGGTACAGTTAATGAATGGGGTTGGTGCAAGCAGAAAGTATGTTATTCATTGAATGTTTATTCTTCTGACCCTGCCTTACTATGACGTTTGAATTTGTTAAGGCCAATGAAATGTTCTTCTTTTGATTTATTCAGCTTGGAGCTAATGCTATATTGGCAGTGTCACTTGCTGTTTGTAAAGCAGGTGCTATGGTCAAGAAGATCCCTCTTTACCAGGTATGCGAAGTGGCAGTTGGTTTGTTGTCGTCTTCATTTCAATACATTACATTTTATAGACATCATTGATCTTTATCTCTTAACTTCCAGCACATTGCCATTCTTGCTGGAAACAAGACTTTGGTCTTGCCTGTGCCTGCATTTAATGTCATCAATGGAGGTTCACATGCAGGGAATAAGCTGGCAATGCAGGTAATGTTGGTGTAAGAACATCTGTTTAGATGTCCAAATCCCTTTTACAAATTGAAGTTTTAACATTTTTCCTCTTCTTTAGGAATTTATGATTCTCCCTGTGGGGGCATCTTCTTTCAAGGAAGCAATGAAGATGGGAGTTGAAGTATACCATCACTTGAAGGTGTTTGTTCCATTCTTTTCACTTTTTCAATTTTGTGTTGCCACTTAGGTTAAATAATTTTCATGCTTATCATGCTAAAATCGCTGCTTGTAAGTTCTTCCAGGCTGTAATCAAGAAGAAGTATGGACAAGATGCCACGAATGTTGGTGATGAAGGGGGCTTTGCTCCAAATATTCAGGTCTATAATTGCATCATTTTTTATTCCAATCAAATAGTCATATATGTATGAGTGTGTTTGTGTGTGTGTGAATAGATTCAAATAGTCATATTTGCATTCACAATCTTTGTTTATGATAAGAACAGAGGTTTCCTTTTCATATGAGGGGTGACCCTGAAGACTAAAATGTCTGATTTACCAGGAAAACAAAGAGGGCCTTGAACTGCTGAAGACGGCCATAGCGAAAGCTGGATACACTGGAAAGGTTAGGGGTTTTTTGCATCATTATACCTGTCATATACAGAATTAAATCTTAACTTGTCACTGGGCCTATTCAATAGGTGGTGCTAACTTATTATCTCATTCTTGGCCTTGTTGGTAGGTTGTGATTGGGATGGATGTTGCCGCTTCAGAATTTTATGGTAGCAAGGATAAGACCTATGACTTGAACTTTAAGGAAGAGGTATTGCTTTTAATTTTCTCAATTTTTTATCCCTGTTTTATTTTGTTCAGTTGACTTTACAACTTGTTTCAAAAACCAGGTTTTTCTTTCATGCTTCCTGACATATATGATGCTAAATTAAACGTTGAGAAAAATTTTCGCTGCAGAACAATGACGGATCACAAAAAATATCAGGAGACAGTTTGAAGAATGTATACAAATTATTTATATCTGACTACCCAATTGTGTCCATTGAAGATCCATTTGATCAGGATGACTGGGAGCACTATGCAAAGCTGACAGGTGAAATTGGAGGGGAAGTGCAGATTGTTGGTGATGACCTCCTTGTCACAAATCCAAAGGTAAGTTTCTTTTACTTCGGAACTAATTTCTAACTAACTGTTTTGTAACATCTAACATGAAATTCTTTTGGCTCCTGCAGCGTGTGGAGAAAGCTATTAAAGAGAAGACTTGCAATGCTCTTTTGTTGAAGGTAGCACTGCCCAATATCCCTTCCTCAAGGGATCCAGAATTTCCTTCTACATAATGCTTTAATTTAACTTCTCTGTAGCTTTTGCCCCCCTGCAATTGACTTCCAATTTATCATTGGTCAGGTAAATCAAATAGGTTCTGTAACTGAAAGTATTGAAGCTGTGAAAATGTCCAAACGCGCTGGCTGGGGCGTTATGGCAAGCCACAGAAGGTATGGCATGCTTTTATTTCTAGCTAATAATAATTTGTGGCTTCATCATTTATGTGATTCTCTTGTTCAATGCAGTGGTGAAACTGAGGATACCTTCATATCAGACCTTTCTGTTGGGTTGGCAACAGTAAGTTTTCCAAATCATTGCTTTTCTTCTTTGTTTTACGGTTGGATGTATATGTTTGGTTTGGAAAGCCCAGTTTCAAGATTTTCTTTTATGGTACTTGGAAGTAGGAGATGTGGGTTATTCTCGTGCTCAAAATCATATGTAAAGAAAGTTATTTTAGTTTAAAAACATTGGATGACTTGGACTGACACTTTAAGACATAGCATATGGTCATATATTCTATCTACCCTGTGAAGCAAGGATCCCTTATCTATGGAATTCAAATGGCTTCAAAGTTTTTAAGCACACATTAAAATGTATTCATTGCTCGAGCTAATTTGTCCCAAATCTTTGCTTTTGTATAAAACAGGGCCAAATTAAGACGGGAGCACCCTGCAGATCAGAACGCCTTGCTAAGTACAATCAGGTATAGGCAATGTCCTGCTCCCTGGTCAATAAAATATCTTTAGAGCTCTCTCTCTCTCTCTCTCGATGCCCATCTTTCGCTTGAAACATAGTGTGATCAAGTATTAAGGAATCATTCACTTGACTAATTGTCATTTTATTTTTGAATTGCAGCTTCTTAGGATAGAAGAAGAACTAGGACCTGCAGCCATTTATGCTGGGGCAAAATTCAGATTACCAGTGGAGCCATACTAAGCCATGACATCTCCATGAGTGGTAAATTTTAAAACGTTGACGTTACTTTGTGTGAGGCGTACAATGTTGATAGTTAATATAGGATCCACCATCTGCATGTGAGCGGTGGCATTTTGTCTTGAGTTTATGTTTTCTGAGATTGGAATGCTTTTACTGGCAATGGTTTTTATGGATTAACTTTTAGTATAGACTTGGACATTTTTTGCAATGCCTCTGTCTATATCATGCAATGTCATCATTCTGGTACAGTTTCTGGTGCATGGATGGATGATTATCAGTTCAAGATGATGACCAGATTATGCTGACAAGTAATGTTACCAAATTTGATCGGGTGTTGTCTTTAGGTGGTAATTCAGGGCAAATCAGGCTAAAAAAATCCTTAAAATTCTGTCCACAGGGTTGAAAACTCATTAGAGTCCCTGTTATTCTTTTTAAATACGAACACGACTAAGCAATTAGGGATGATATTTGATCGGTTATTTTAGATATTTGATATTATTATGTGACTAAAAAATTACCCGTTATTTGAAGTTTAATGTAGTAGTTAGATTTTAGTTTGAAATTAAGTGGTTGAAAATAGTTTTTAGTATTTCAGATGACCAATATTTGATGGAAAAATTATATTTATCTAAAACATTAAATAAATATTATTTAAATGGCGCTATTTAGCAGTCACTCCCTCCAAAACCCGAGAGCAAAACACCAACGGCCGAATCAACAAACGTTTATCAACTCCACATCAAACGCAAGCCACGAGTTTGGCTATATCTTTCCACCAAAACCTTGAGCTCCATAACTGCAAGTTACATAAATTACACTTAACTCGATAACTTGAATAAATCCTAAAGGAATGTATTAGCTTTGATGATAAACTAAATATGCTGAAAGTAATGACCATAGCATACCCCATTGATGGTGGAATTTCAAGTCTTCGTTTGTCTCCAACAAGCATTCCTGAGGATTTGAAACAGAAAAACATGTAATCCATTGAAGATAATTTAAATGCAAACCAAATTAATGAAGTCTTGATCAAGACCATGTAAGGTTTTGGGGTTAGTACGGAAATATTCATGTGACTGGAATTTAAAATTTTCTTCAAAAATCACTTTAAGAATCGTGATTATGCATGTTGATGTAAACAAATATACTATTAAATTAATCTCTATATATTTTAATATACAATATCATTGACTCCAACATCCCATCCCTTTATAACATCTCCGACACCTGCAAGATTGTTAGAAAATATTTTTAAAAAGCAATAAACAAGTCAACTATCCACCATCCAGACTTGAAAAGATATTACCAAGTTGGAACTTAAAGGATGCTCGTCCCACGTTAGTCAAATATTTTTCCATTCTTCTTAAGTTTGCCAATGTAGCGCACACCGACCTGAAAGGAGACAACAGATTTAGTCATCAGCAACTTATGCGGCTAACGTCCAAGAGACGTGGTTTGGTGGTGTAAGATTTAGGATATCACCTTAAAATCTTAGGTTCGAATTCAGGGATCTCACCTTGAGATCCTGGGTTCGAATTCAGGGAGTATGTTTCTTATAAGAAATTTGGACAACCAAAAGTTTTACCCGCTCCGTTTAAGCCCGGAAGGAATGATTTGACGGCAGGATTTCTAACGATTCCAAAAAAAAAAAAAACTTATGCAGCTAACGTCATCAGTGTTTTTTTGGCTGATTCTTCTATTATCCAAAAGTATATGACTGTTTTAGTGTTTTCTTTACAAGACAATAACCAAGCAGAAAGTCACTAATCTAGAGATTTCAATAATCCTTGCACGTGCCATGTCAAATGTACATTCCACACATGGTTGTGATACCAGGCAAAAAAAAAAAAACAAAAAAACAAAAGCATTACTTGTATTGTGATTTATTTATTTCATAGTAAGCCAACTACATCAGCAACAAAAAACACATGGTTGCTCACCTTGGCCCCTATCTTTAACAACTTCTTTCTTTGCTTGTCTCTTGATCACTGCTTGCTTTCTTCTTCTCAGAGTCATCAAGTTTTTCGATATCTCTCTCTTCATCTGCTGCCACTTGGGTCTCCTGAGAAGTTTTCTTGCTTTTTTGTGAGGTAGATATAGGAAAGCCATCTTCGTCTTCACTTTCAAGAACTGACACAGTAGTAGCATTCTTGACAACAATTTGTCGCTCTGACTCACTCGATTGATCCTTTTTCTTAAGACATTTTGATTGACCATTTCCATTTGTTTGTTTATCTTCTATCTCCTCAATTACAACTGCAAAAACACGAAAAACAAATCAAAAAAACATACATACATACATGTAGGTTGTATAGTGTTATTAAATAGAAAATAAACATGCAATAAACAATCAAATCCATAACATAAAAGTAGATCTACACTAACATGCATAAACCCTAAAATTTTGAGAACAAGAAAAACCTTGTAAATGACGAATACAGTGGTTCAGGTTGAGAAATATCTATGTTCTTAAGAACTTATCAGCCTCGTCTCGGTGCTCTACGGATTTTATGGCTAATGTTCTCCCAGGATAACATGGATTCCTCTTGTTCAAGGGGCACTCCTTAACAAGATCTCGAACTTGGAAATGGAGGGACTCTCTCTTGACTCAAACAACAATATGAGACTCTAAAATTTGGATGAAATTCCGATTTCTGAAAATAACCATGGAGGCCTCCTTATAAAGGAATGGAAGGGTGCCTTAAGGGCACCCTTTGGGTTGGGGTGCGACCCTTCAAAGGGTTATACCCCTCCAATGCATCCATTGGGGCCTATAAGCATGTTATTCTCAATTGGAGGACATATCCATATGGGGTACCATCCAATGGACATGTCCCTCCTCCATCCATACAACAATATTTGAAGAATTTTCAACAATCCCCCACAATTCTTCAAATATTCATATAGACACTTGAGAGAGTTTCCGTGAACTAAAGCTGCATCGAAATATGTAGTTTTCGCCTTGAACCTTTCCTAGTGAATGACAATCGGATTTATTTGGCAAACCAGTGACCCATAGTCTTGAATTGTTCTGCCGTTGGTGTAAACCAAGACAATTACCAACACACAGCTTTACTTCGACCATTTCCTGTTCTACGGTTGTGTTCATTTCGGCCCTAAACAACGGTCCCGGATTCATCAAGCACTTTAAGGAAATCAGCCTGTAAAATCCCATGGAAGCGGCCTCACTTCTTACTTGAAATAGGTGATCTCTATGAAGAGGTAATATGTCTTTACCCCCATTATGACTCATCTCCTAATATAGTGATCATTAAAAGCCTTAGATTATCCTAACCTTGACAGACAGCACTCGACGTCATTATCGGAATAGGGAAGAGTACAAAACTCTTCAGTGTTTGTTTTGAATTGCACAAAGTTTCAGTTGTCCCTTTTGAACCTAGATCTTGGGATCTCCAGTCAGCTAGGTTGGGTTTCCATAGTGACAATTCTTAATTTATAGACTTCAAGCCCATTCCCTTCGATGACTTCTCAACTTGCTCTCTAGGTAAACCTTTAGTAAGTGGATCCACTAGGTTTTCCTTCAACTTAACATAATCGATCGATATTATGCAACTTGAGAGCAGTTGACATATGGTATTATGTCTCTGACGTATGTGTCGAGACTTACCATTATACATTGTATTTTGGGCTCTCCCAATATCCGATTGGCTATCACAATGTATGCTTATCGCTGGCACCGGTTTGGGCCAGCTTGGAATATCCTCCATGAAGTTTCGAAGCCATTCCGCTTCTTCCGTTGTTTTGTCTAATGCTATGAACTCTGATTCCATAGTAGACCGGGCAATACATGTTTGCCTCGAGGATTTCCATGGCACGACTGCACTACCAAGTGTGAAAATAAATCCACTCATAGATTTGGAATCCACTGTATCAAATATCCAGTTAGCATCGCTGTACCCCTCTAGAACAGCAGGATATCTCGCATAATGCATCCCATATTTTGAAGTTTCTCTCAGATACCTCAAAACTCTTACTATGGCTTTCCAGTGGTTATGTCATGGATTGCTCGTATATCTACTAAGCATGTTCACAGCTTGAGCGATATCAGGTCGTGTGCAATTCGTGAGATATATCAGACTTCCGATGATTCTCGAATACTCTAATTGCGATACGCTTGAGCCAGTATTCTTTGATAGATGAAGAGTTAGGTTAGCTACTCCCAAATCTTTTATATCAAATTTGTTGGACAACACTTTCTTGGTAGACTGAATCATTTCATGATTACTACCAATTATCAGCATATCGTCTATGTAGAGACACACAATGACATATCCTTTTTGAGTTGATTTAGTGTACACACACTTATCACACTCATTGGTTTTAAACCCACTTGACAACATCTCTTTGTCAAATTTCTAATGCTATTGTACAGGTACTTGTTTTAATCCGTACAAGGATTTTACAAGTTTGCACACCTTCTGTTCTTGTCCAGGAACATTAAACCCTTCTGGTTGTTCCATGTAAATCTCTTCATCCAATTCACCATTCAAGAATGCCGTCTTTACATCCATTTGATGTATTTCAATACCAAATATAGCTGCTATGGCTATGAGCATTCTTATCGACGTGATACGAGTCACTGGTGAATAGGTATCAAAGTAATCAATGCCTTCTTTTTGTCTATAACCTTTTATAACAAGTCTTGTCTTGTACTTATCTATTGATCCATCCTGATTTATCTTCCGTTTGAATATCCATTTGTAGCCCAGTGGCTTACAACCTGGAGGAAGATCAACCAACTCCCAAGTATGGTTTTGAAGGATTGAATCAATCTCACTGTTGATAGCCTCTTTCCACAAAGGTGCCTTTGTCGAAGACATTGCTTCCTTATAGCTTTGAGGCTCATTTTCTAACAAGTATGTCAGAAAATCAGGTCCAAATGACTTAGACGTTCTAGCTCTTTTCCTACATCTAGGTTCATTTACCTCAACATTTCCATGTTGATTTGACTCTTGGTCATCCTGATCATTGTCCTTGAAAGTATCAATAGTTCTTTTGAAAGACTCCCTTCTTTGTATTTCCTTACAAGGAAATGTCTCTTCAAAAAATGTCGCATTCCTTGACTCAATTATCATATTCGGATTGATGTCAGAAATCTCAGACTTGTGTACCAAGAATCGATATGCACTACTGTTGCCAGCATATCCGATGATTATACAATCAACAGTTTTGGGTCTTATTCTAACCTTCTTAGGTTTAGGAACCATTACTTTGGCAAGACACCCCTACACGTTCAGATATTTATAGGAAGGTACATAACATTTCCACAACTCATATGGTGTCTTGTCCAATCATCTGTGAGGTAGCTTGTTCAGAACGTAGTTGGCGAAAAGCAAGGCTTCCCCCCATAGGTTCTGGGGTAAACCAGAGCTTGTCAACATGGCATTTATCATTTCCTTCAACATTCGTTTTTTGCGCTCATCAATCCCGTTTTGTTGAGGCGAATAAGGAGCAGTAGTTTCGTGAATAATTCCATGATTGGAACAATATTCACCAAATGGTGACACATATTCACCACCTCTATCACTTCTGATTCTTTTGATTTTATTGCCAAGTTGATTCTCAACTTCATTCTTATAGTGTATAAGGCTCTCAATAGCTTCATCTTTGCTCCTCAGCAAATACACATAACAGAATTTTGTACTATCATCGATAAAAGTGACAAAGTACTTCTTACCACCTCTTGGTTGCACAATATTCATATCACACAGATCGGTGTGTACAAGTTCTAATGGTTCAAAACTTCATCGATGAAATGATGTTCCTTGTATTTTTGTTTCAACACATGCCTCACACTTATGTTGGCTATCAATTGCAAATTTAGGTATAAGGTCCATGTTAATTAATTTACACATCGAATCATAATTAATATGTCATAACCTCTCATGCCATACATCGTTCCGGATGTCATCTTCAGAACCACTGTGCCTTGTCCAACCACTCTAGAGGTAGACGAGTTTCCCATAGTCAGATGATCGCCACCATCGACCTTCTGATACAAGAAAAACATATTGCTATCAGCACAGATATGACGAGTAGCCCCAGTGTCTACCAACCATATTCTCAGATTCCCAACCAAGTTGGCTTCAATTACCACTGCTGAGAGGTTCATCTCTGAGATCTCATCAGTTAACTGCTCATCATCAGCGACACGGGCCTCATTTTTCTTTTTCTTGCCCTTGTCCTGAGACTTCTTGTTTCTGCGGTCCTTTGCAATATGACCGCTTTTTCCACAGTTGAAGCATTTCCCCTTAAACTTCTTGTTTGCTTAGGAAGAATCAGCTCCACTGTTCTTTCTCTTTTTGCTACCTTTTCCATCCTCGACGATGTTGGCCTTAGACTTCATAGTCTTGTAGTTGGCCTTTTCGGACTTTCTGTTGTCCTCTTCGATCCTCAATCGAACTCCAAGGTCTTCAAAGCTCATCCGCTTCTTTTGCGTTTCACTCCTGAAGTCCTTCCATGATGGAGGAAATTTTTCAATGATAGTGGCAACTTGAAACGTCTCACAGAGTTTCATACATTCATCCAATATTTCATGAATGATCCATTACAGTTCACCCAACTAAGACATTACAGTTCTTGAATCTACCATCTTGTAGTCCAGGAACCTACCCATGATAAATTTCTTTTGTCCGGCATCCTCGATTTTATATTTCTTATCGAGAGATTCCCAGAGAATCTTTGCAGAAACCATGCCTTGGTACACATTGTACAGGGTATTGTCAAGTCCACCCAAAAGGTAGTTCTTGCACAAAAAGTCGCCAGACGACCATGTCTCTTCCCTCAGTTGCTTGGCTATTTCTGATTCACCCTCCACATGATCCAGAGGATCTTTGAGGTATTTAGCCAACTGCAGAGTTGTCAGGTAGAACAACATTTTACTCTGCCTCTGTTTAAAGTTTGCCCCACCAAAATTTTTCGGTTTTTCTCAATGAGAGACCGGTACTGTGATATTTCCGCTAGTCATGTGTAACTGGAAAACCAACATGGGTCAATTAGTCTACAAAAGTCAAATTGCACAACGATCAACAAATGATCTTGTTCAAGTGATATACCAAGTATCCACTCGTTGTTCTATTGGAAGGTGGTGCCAATAAACACAAGTTCTTGAATTTCGACTAAGGTTTCTTATGAAAAGTAAATAAAAATATTCCCAGAGGCCGGGGGGTCCGGAGTAACCACTTAAATCTCTGACCACTTAGGCATTTATCATCTTTTGACAGAATATCCTTTAAACACTTCTTCAATAGAATTTCTTAGCAATTCAAACTTAGTATTACACTTATGATTTTACAATACAATATCCGATATTTGTAGATATATGTGTATGTGTCAATCAAGATTGGATGGAATTACTTGTGTATGATTACTCTTTAAATTCTCAACCAAGTATGCAACACACAATTAATTTTTCAACTTTATCACTATGTGTATGCTTGTGATAATTGAACACCCTATAATAACTTAAATCTATACAACTTTATCATTTTTAAGTGATGAATGCTCATTTTTTAACCAATTTTAATTTCTTTTTAAGCATATCACACAACTCTTTTAAGCCATTAAAGCATCAAGTAAATCATTATAATCTTGATAGTTGTGTACCTCTTCTTCTTCGCTTTCAAAGAAGAAATCATCATCCTCGATAGTCATGAGTGCTAGATTTGTTCTTCTTGGACTTCTTCCTCCTCGGATGAGCTGGAGTCGATATCGCTCCAAGTTGAAGTAGCTTTCAATGCCTTTTTCTTTGATTTTCCTTTCATTCTTCTCAATAGGCAATCGGTATCTATATGACTCGGCTTGTTAAATTCATAGCAAACAATTTTCTTGTTCTTCCGTGGCCATTTTTCTTCTTTCTTCTCATCCACTTTTGATTTTCCTTTTAGCTCTGCGGATTTGAGGAGCTTCTTAACCTTATTGGTTATTATTACCAATTCATCATCATTATCATCTTCTTCACTTGAGCTTGAATCATCCATTTTTCTTGCTTTCAAGGCAAGATTCTTCCTTGTTCTCTTCTCATCTTCCTCATTTTGATCCATCTTGATCTCCAATTCATACTCAAGCAATTTACAGACCAAATCATCCAACTTCAATGTGTTCATGTCGTTTGCTTCTCTAATGGAGGAGGTGTATCTTCTATATTCCTTAGGAAGTGACCTAAGAATTTTCTTCGCTTGATCTGTTGGCCCAATGATTTTTCCCAAGGTGCCCAAATGATTGATGATGATTGTGAATCTAGAAATCATGTGATCAATCTCTTCCCCGAATTCCATCTTGAAACTATCCAATTCGCACATAAACCGGTTGATCTTTTATTCCTTCACTTGGCTTATGCCCTCGTTGACCATTTCCAGAGACTTCCATAGCTCGTGTGCATTTCCAAATTTTGGAATCTTCTTGATTTGACTACGATCAATAGCATATAAGAGATGGCTAAGTGCTTTAGCATTTTTGGAGCTCTGTGTAATTTTCTCATCGGTCCATTCAAAGTGCGGCTTAGGAATCTCCATACCATTATTGTCCTTCTTCGTCGGCATTTTTACACCCATTGTGATCACTTTGAAGGATTGGTGTCAACGGCCAAAATGTAGTTAAGAAACATCATCTTCCAATAATTATAATCGGTTCCGTTGAAGAATGGAGGTCTTGCCATTGAAAATCCCTCGGCAAGATTTGACGAGTTGCTTGTAGATGCCATGATCTATTCTCGGACGGTTAAGTCTTTGATGAGAATACCTCGCTCTGATACCAACTGAAATTACCTACAAGCAATAGCGATAAACCAAGCTCTATATACCCAAGAGGGGGGGTGAATTGGGTTATCGCCTAAATATGCGGAAATAAAAATCTTTGCCGATTTTAAGCTCTTTTACCAATTAATGCTTAAGATCAATTTTCTCTCTTATGATAAATAACCTATATGCAAGATTCTAATATATAAGCATGTAACAAATTAAACTTGTAATCTGTAAAGAGTGTAAGGATAGAGAGAACAACACCGAGATTTATAGTGGTTCGGCCAACAATGCCTACGTCCACTCCCCCAAGCCGCGCTTTAAGATTTCCACTAATAACGAGTTTATGTGGCTCACTCGCAACCAAGAGTTTTCCGCAAAGGTGCACTCCAAACCTTTACAATTAGTTTTCTACGTAGGCGCATTCATGAACCTTTACAATTTACCCAAACAATGGGATTTCACAACCACAAGTGTTTTTGATAAAGAAATTGTAAAATACACTTGGGCACTCACAATGATAAAGAAGATTGTGTGAGTTGGTTACCCAAGTGATCTAAGCTCACTACTAATGAATATGAAGGTGTAGTATGTGAGCTTGATGAATGAGTGTATATGATTGAGAAGGTTTATAACACTCTTGTTTTTGCCTTGGTAGAGTGTGTATGAAGGTTTTTCTACTACTCTAACCATGCAAAAATGAATTGGGGCTCCGATTTACAGTAAAATGCAAGACAAACCCCAACAGCTCTTTCTGAGACCGGTATGCCGGTCTCCAACGGATTTATTACTGTAACTAGCCGTTAGACCGGTATGGTAACTGGTATGATGACCGGTATGTAAGCCGGTATTAATACTCGTATGGTTTGGCCCGGTTTCAGAATGTATGAAAAATTCAGCTCTGACTGGTATGATTACCGGTATGTAACCGGTATGCCTATCTAGACTGGTATGGGACCGGTATGGTGACCGGTATGCCTGTCTCAGTAAGTTTCTGATGACCAGTCAATCATGACAGCACTCGGTATTTTGGCCATACCTTTCTCTAGAAATTCCAAATCATGATCCGTAAATTTATACATAAACTAGACACATATATCTATCGTCTGTAAAAATTTCAGCTTCAAAAACATTAAGATGAATTTTATGGAATATTTCTAATGTGACATGTGTGCAGAAAACGCACATCTCAACATGTTGTAGTAAAATGGCTCTAGCAAAAGTTCTATATATCGGAATTGTGTTCCGTTTGAACCGCAGAAAACTAGAGACACATATCTATCTATCGGTATATCCTTTGATGTTTAATTCAACCATTTTATAGTTTTTGGAAGACCATTTACCTATGCACTTGTGCATTGAAGTTCATTTTGGTGCAAATAAAATGCAAATGATTCTTTTAGCATTCTAAGTCATTTTAAATACAAGTGATGTAAAATGTATGATTCCTAAGAGCTTTAGATCATTTGAATAAACTCACTTATAATTAGATTTAGCTCTTAACTTGATCTTCATCTTGCCTGGCTCTTATTTTGGCTTTTCCATCTTATTTTTGGCTCTTTATCATCTTTGTTCTCTTGATCATCTTATAACTCATTTTAACTCTTCATCAACATTTTGACTTCATTATCATTTTTGTAATGTCCGTTAAAGTAGGTCGAAGTCTTCACTCTCGTTGCATCATCAAAATTCATTACGCGACTGTGTCACTAACATTTACTTGTAAATACGTGTATGAGCAATATTTGTTATGAATAAAATTTACAATTTCGTCAATATATTATCTTAGAAATGGTAAAGAAGTACTAGACCTAGGAATGATTAAGTTATAACGTAATTGCAAAAGTATCGTAATTGACATTGAGAAATGTTGTAACAGTATCATTCTTAAGCTGTTCCTGGTCAAGGTTTACATTTTTGGTCCGAAAGTAAACCCGTGAGATTGATACATGTCGTATATCGGAATATTAGATTCTGGTGGTTTATCTCAGTGAGCCACGAGTCTAGGAAGATTCGTATAGACATGTACGTGTTCATAGCAGATGAGCACTGAACAACTCACGGAAGATTCCTAATAGATGGTACGCTTGCGTCAATAGGAATCTTCTCGAGTTGAGTAGCATAGTGGTCCTTTAACTTGAAATACCACATTGGATTTATGAGTTATCCTCCACACTTTGATGACAGTCACGTCTTTGATCTTTTTAGCTTATATCTCCGCCTGTTCGTTGGGTGTGGACCGATGCTCATGATATCTGGTGATGTATCCAGAGAGGAACCATCAGTTCTGCGTACAGGATTTATGTATCCACTTCATGAGATTGTGATTTATCAAATCCATGGCCATGGTACACTCAGAAATGAGTTCTGAGTGTTATTGAGAAATCGGGAATCTATACGTCGACACGATAATACCTTATGAGATTTGACGATTATATCTATGTCTCTGGCATTTATCCGGATACCTATGATGGAAGGATTATACGTATGCGAAGATCTCAACTTGTATGGTTCAACAAGAATATTTGTGGTTGTCATAATTTATGAGTGGGTAAATTATGGAAACGAGATTTGATTCCGTGACGGATATACCTAAACTTAGAGAGTCTCACATAATCAAAAATACTCTTAGCACTAGGGTGACTTAAAATGAATAATATTGATTATTCGGAAATCGTTTAACGGTTAAATGAAAATAACACATGCGAGGTATTCGGTAATTTCCTAAATTAATATGTATGTGTATTAGATACATATTTGATTAGATACGTATTAATTAATTATCGAATAATTTTTGGAACATATGTCAACCTTGAATGTATTTTAACATTTATTGTAAATGTAGAAATACATTATAAATTTGATTAAATGGATTAATTAATTAAAATGTTGATTAATTTATTTATTAAATAAATGTATTAGGAATTAATAAGTATATGTTTCACATGTATTAGACATGTGTTGTATTTTTAAATGGTGACATGTGCTTTTTTTAAGGTGAGTGGGATGAGATTTTTTTACTTGTAATTGTTTCAAAATAAAAAAAAAATTTCTCTCTCTCTCTTAAGCCTATATTTTCGGCCAACAATAGGAAATGGGTATTATTCCCATTTTTTCAACAACAAAAGAGAGGAAAAATTTGTGAGATCAAAAATCAAGCAAAAGCTTAAAGATTATTGAAGTTTAAGATAAGTTTATTAATCTTTTAGCTAGGAAATTATTTTCTTTGCAATTTTGGTGATACATATGATGTATATTATTTTTTTCCTTCTCTTGAATTTGGGTTTTTGTTTGTTGGATGCTTGTTAGGAAGTTTAAATGCATGTGTGATGATACTTTGAGCTTAATAATTGTTATTAGAGTTCAATTTGATTTAGGAAATTGAAGTTGTCATTCTAGAGCTTCTATGCCACTTTATAGAACCCTAGAATTGTTCTTGAGTGTCTTTGAATCTGGTGAGACTTTAAGAATGTTGGAATGATTATTGTAATGCTAGATTGAAAGCCAATTTGGTGGAAATTTAGTTAATTTGATTAATTAAAATTTCTAGGGTTTATGCCTAATCCTAAATTGGGGCTTTTCATTCTATGGATTCAATTGGGTACATTAGATGTATATTAATAATTTTGGTAGTGTTTTGGAAACACTTAATTGTGTAATTAACACTTTTGGACTAAAATGAGTAAAATGTAAAAGGTTTGCTAAATTGGTAATTTTTGGTAATTGGGGGTTATTTGGGTAATTTAAAATTTGATTTGGGATTAAATATTAAAATAAATAGTTTATTTTAATA
>SKCR01040453.1:0-112698 GCA_019454045.1 Zanthoxylum bungeanum | reverse complement strand
GACTACCGCGACACCCTAGGTACGGGGTTTAGCACGCCGAGAGAATGGCACTGTGGACTACCGCGACACCCTAGGTACGGGGTTTAGCAGCCGGGGGGGAATGGCATTATGACATTGTGGACTACCGCGACACCCTAGGTACGGGGTTTAGCCACGAAGAGAATGGCACTGTGGACTACCGCGACACCCTAGGTACGGGGTTTAGCACGCCGAGAGAATGGCACTGTGGACTACCGCGACACCCTAGGTACGGGGTTTAGCACGCCGGGAATGGCATTATGACATTGTGGACTACCGCGACACCCTAGGTACGGGGTTTAGCACGCCGAGAATGGCACTGTGGACTACCGCGACACCTAGGTACGGGGTTTAGCACGCCGGGAATGGCATTATGACATTGTGGACTACCGCGACACCCTAGGTACGGGGTTTAGCACGCCGAGAATGGCACTGTGGACTACCGCGACACCCTAGGTATGGGGTTTAGGCACTCCTAGAATGACACTGTGGACTACCGCGAACCCTAGGTACGGGGTTTAGCACGCGAGATGGCACATTATCAATTTGGTTCGGAGTAGCAGGCAAACCAGGTGGCAGCTGGCGAGCCAGGTAAGTAAAGATGCATTGCACGAACTTTGATAGGATTGTCACTGACACACACTGAACAAATCCCATCAAAGTGGGGGCGACTGTAGGCATTGCATTTTTGCATACTAGCCCAATGATGAGCCTCGTACGGAGGCACCACCTTTTAAGTCGCGGGAGTCGCGGGAAGCGGTCGTCGAAAAGGGAAAGTCAGGAATTGACATTTTGTGGATTTTATTCGTTCGTTTTGCTTCGGGTTTGTCGTCGCATTTTCGTTTCAAAATCATCATTCGCTCGTAACCTTTTCCTCGCTCTTTCTCACACATATTCTCTCTCCCGCTTGTCACCTTCTCCCTGCCACCTTTCACACTTTCAATAATCAAAACCCCACTTTTCACCTTCATTCACAAACAACTTCCATCTCACCCACGTGAATCTCCCCCACTCAAAAATAAAATGCCAACTCCACACAACAAACGAAAAAACCAAATCCATCATTTTCAAACCTTATCACTCACCAAAAAGCTCATCAAATCATGCCCATTCTTCTCCCTTTGATCACGGTTCATCACCTCCCTTCATGGTCCACACGGCATCAATCAGACAACCAACAAACTTCCCTCCCATCACCACCGAATATGTTTTTGGTTTTTGGCCTCCATCACTTCCCTTTGATCACGCCTCTCACTGCGGTTTTGGAAGACACAACAACTTGGCCATTCAGATAAAACACCCACTGATCTTGACGCATGACCAAAACAGCCCTTGGCCATTAATATCTCTTATTCGGCATCACCACTGGATCATCATGATTGATCTTCATCACTAACACACACTGATCGAGCCCACCATTAACCATCATCAATCACCTAGATCATCAAGACCACTCTCGGCAAGACTGCCCTTCATCAACTTTATCACACCTCTCAGCAGCCCATCTCCACGCATATTGCCAGTACAACAGCAGCCCTTGCCCTTCATGCAATAACCTTTGATCACACTCAGCCCACTTGGCACCATGCAGCCTCACGCCTAACCCCCTGCAGAAATAGCCCACCATGCACGTAACTCCCCCCTCATAGCTCACGTTAACTGCCCCTTCTCGGCTCCATGTGATAAACTCTCGGCAGAGGCAGCTCTTGGTCCCTAAGACAGCCCTCACTTGTACCCATCTCTCTCGGCTTCATGAAGCCAACAATTCAGCACTCAGACCTTTCCCTTTAGACGCCCTTCACCCCTGGACTCAAGCCACGTTAACCAACCCTTCACAGCCCACGTAGCAGCCCCATCTTCGTCAAACAAGCTCACGCATAAGCCACGCTGATAGCCCATATAAACGCACCTGGCCCTCACCCTCACGCATCAACTCCACGCTCACTGCCCCTAAAGATACCACCCAACTCAGCCCCTTACCTTCCCCAAGAGACACGCATAAGGAGATAGGCACCATTCTGGGGGGTTGACGCATCACAAAGACAGCAGCCCCTATCTTCATCATCTCCATCATCATTCTTCACGCCACTGTCCATATCCATTCAGCACATCAACACTTTATGCACAGCTCCAGCAGCCCCCATGCACACGTTAAAATACACCCATGCAGCCCCTGTGTCCTAACACACACGCACCTTTAACATGCCTCACACACCATAAACCTCAAGCCATCACGCCACTTTAACGGCCCATTAGCAATTCACGCACCTTCCTCCACTTGCCCTTAAGACCATAACAGCCCTTACTTACTGCCTCACCCTTCACGTAACAACCCCTAACTCTCCTCCATCATTTTTATCATCAGCCCTTGCAACACATGCACTTCACGCTATCATCCCCTGACCACGCACAACGCTAGTAACTCACAGCCCTTCAGACTCCCTTCACTGCCAGCCGAAACCCTAAAGAACTGATCATCATTTGCAACCCCCTCCATTCAGCCCCTTCTGATCAGCTTCAACTCACGTCAACAAACAGCACACAGTCCCCTCCACGCAACCCTCAACAGATCACATAAACCAGTAACATAACTGCCCTCCTTCACGAGCCATGCAGCCCCATGCATGCGTGGAACCCTAAAAAGCCAAGCAGCCCCTGTCGTGAGAATAGCCTCTGGAACCTACCCTCATCCACGCAGAAAACCATCACTGGAACCACCACAAGAACCAGGCCCCTCTCACGTGAAAATAGCCACTGAAACTGCCCTCTCACACGCACAAAATGCCACCGCAAACTGACTGAAAACAGTCCACCAAAACCGTCCCCAAACAGCGAGTGAAAAACTCGAGTGAATCAGAGAAAACAACGAGCGGAAACCGCGAGTGAAAACAACGAAAACAGCGAACCCGAGAAAACAGCGGAAATTGCGAACAGTGGACCAGTGAAAACAGTCGAAACGACATCCCTTCCGGCACCGTGAAACGCAATCCCGGAAAGCGACTAAAAAGGTAAGACCTGAGGGCACCCTTTGTTATATTTTGTTGTTCCGGACACGGCGTACTCGGTTGATGTGGAATACGTCCAAGGGTATGCGAGGTCCTACATTGAAAACGGCCGAATTCCTTGGCCACATGTTTATTTTATGTTATGAGATTTTACTTTCGAAGCATGCAAATTAGACTAGGTTATTTTGACCAATGTATGTCTTGTAGACTTGGTTAATATTGCACAAATCCATTCATTACAAACGACATAAGTAAGGGACCATTCCGAACCCAACGGTTTGAGGGTCTCCCTTGCGAGGGGTGAGTGCGGCCTTAAATCTTTATCCCGGTTCACACCGGGTGGCGACTCCATGTTATTTCGAATTCCCGACAACCCAAAAGGTTTGAGGTCTTCTCTTGCGAGGGGTGAGTGCGGCCTTAAATCTTTGTCCCGGTTCACACCGGGTGGCGACTCCATGTTATTTCGAATTCCCGACCGGGCCGCGAGCCCGGAACAGTGTCGCCGATTTCCTGTTGTCTACAGTTTCCTAATAGATGGTACACCAACGTCAATAGGAACCTTCTCGAGTTGAGCGAGCATAGTGGTCATTCGACTTGAGATACCACTGTGGATATATGAGCTATCCTCCACACTTTGATGGCAGTCACGTCAACGATCTATTCATTATCAGACCTCCGCCTGTTCGTTGGGTGTGGACTGATGCTCATGATATTCTGTGCGTATCCAGATAAGATCTGTCAGTCCTGTGTACAGGGTATAGACATCCAGCACGTGTTTACGATCTAGTAAATCCATGACCGTGGTATAACATCGGAAACTAGTTCCGAGTGTTATTTAGAGATCGTAAATTGAAAGTCGACTGTATTATACCGAACGGATTTGACATTCTCATCTATATCCCAGGTATGATATAGATAGCCTATGACGGAGGGATTATACGTATGTAATGACCTCGACTTGCATAGTTTAGTGAGATTATCTGTGGTCGTCATAATCCATGAGTGGGTGGATTATGGACACAAAATTAGATTTTGTGATGGATAGACCTAAACTTAGAGAGTCTCACAATATGAAGTGTACTCGTTGAGCACTTGTGCAATGTGATATGAATAATACGGATTATTCATAATACTTCATCGGATTAAATGAGTTAATCTGGATCGTTTAATATGTTAAACGATAACACATGCAATTAGGGGATTTTGTCCGCTAATAATTATAATGTATTTGTATTTGATACATAATATGATTAGATACACATTAATTATTTGTCAAATGAGATTTTGACACATGCCATAAATATATGTGTTTATTATTTAATGTAAATAAAAAATACATGTATGGTTGTTTTTAATTATTTATTTATTTAATTGTGAAATGATTAAATAATTGAAAAAAATTAAAATATCTTATCTTTTTGTCATAATTAGTATGAAAAATGGTGACATATTTTTGGACCAAATTGAATGTATTAAATACATTTTATTTGTGTCTAATTTTGATTGGTAAATTATAAAATGTAAATGATTTAAATTTTGTTTGGTGATTCCATAAAGATTTGAAGAAATTTCAAGAAAAAATTTAGGTTTTTCAATAGATTAAAGGTAATCCACTCAACCCTAAACTTAGAAATTTGATTTCTTGTTTCTTGATGAATTAGAATGGTTCTAGGGTTCTTACAAATCTGAAAAATTTGGGGCTTTTGGCTTGGGTGGATGAATTGGAAGTTATGATGCATGTATGAGTAGAAATGGAACTAGATTAAAGTAATTTAGGTTCAATTTATTGTTGGACAACATAGTTACCATTCTAAAGTTTTTGATCCACTCTTAGATAGCCTAGAATTGTTTTAGAGTTGTTCATTTGTGGTGGGACTCCTTTGGTGTTGAGATTAATTGATTTAGTCTTGAAATTATTGGATTTAAGCATGAAAATTAAGCAATTTCGTTTTCTGTGTAAGACCTGGAAATGAATCTGATTTTGTAATGAAATTGGTGTCTTTTGAATGTTTTGGATGTGTTTTTGGATTTGGCATAACTTTTGGAAAGTGTTTCCGACTTGAAATAAGTGAAAACGGCCAAAAACGGTGTTACCGAGTGGATTTCGAGCCAACCGGGTAACGGCTGTCCAAACAGTGAGTCTGTCACTATTTGGGTAGCCCATGAACTTCCCCGACACTATTGGATCTGACCTGGGTAGTTTCCATAAGTTTTGGGTGGTCGGTTCGGTCAAAAACGTGTTTTAGACTATTTTGCGAAAAAACGGTTTTCGTAAAAATTTCGCGAAGTTTCAACTATGTTTATGTCAATATTTGATATTGAATAAATAGGTTTAGGTGAAATATGAATAAATTATTCATATTAGATATTGAATAATTTATTTGGTATTTTGAAAAAGTTTTAAAATACGATTCCGCCCGAACCCGCGCTTCCGCCGCGCCCCATCGCCCAAAACCCCATCAAAAATGGTATCAGAGCGGGTCTGATGCTTCATCCATTACATTATTCATGCTTGATATGTGATATATAATCCAATTTTAATGTTCGCACATGCTTAGAATCTAGATATGTTTCTTTAATTTTCCTTTTTACGTTAACGAAAAATATAACGGAAATTTAATAGTTAAATTGTGTTATGTTTTCTAAAGTAGAATTGAATTGTTTAGAAAATGATTTAGATTAAAATTCTGCATTGGATGTAGAGTATACTTCCATAAGAAAATCCCCACTTTTAAATATGGCTGTAAAGTAAAGTGTATTGGATACATGTTTCTTGGTCCGTCTTGTCAATACGGTTTATGGGTAACTTTCTATGGCTGCATCCGAGATCGTGCCGAAGCAGTGAGGGTGTAGTTGATAGAATTTTATCCATACCAGTTGTATATTGATACTAGACAAATTCAAGTGAAAGTGGAAATCATGAACGTTCCAAAGCGTCATGACTACATTGGTAGCTTGAGTTTGTCATTGGCAAGTGTAGCCTTGATACGCCTCCCTGTGAACGTGCCAAAGCTGTCACAGCGAGAAACGGTCAGGACCAAAACCAGAAGTCATTGGTGAGTGATTGACAAAGAGTTGTCTACCTAATGAATATACGTAGGCGAGATCGTGCCAAAGCTGTGAGTCGAAATATATTCATGGGATCCTACTCTCACTATGGAATTCGATTTAATTATTGAATTCCAGTTGTCCGTTGGGGATTACGGTATTATGTAAAGTAGTGGGAGACACTGTTGGGTTGAAAATCCATAACTTAAGCAGTGTGTAATATTCTATGGAATTTACTGCTTTCGTTTTCCTTTGTTCTATATTATTTATAGATTTAAGCTTCTAATCATCTGCATAGTATATTACTTGAATATATAGGTTTTCTGACTTTACTTATAGTTACGTAGTTCTAGAATAGGTTCTAGAAAGACAGTAGATTTAGATATTGTTAGATTAGTTGAAACCATCGGGAACTGTTGTTCCGATTTTCTTGAAAATCAAGATGGTTTATGACTTAGTTTCTAAGTCACGATTAGGTAATCTAAATTGATATATGGTTTAGGATATAATTATCTAGTAAGAATTGTTTCTTATGCAGTAAGAATTGACTTGAATAGTTCATGTCTCAAGATTCTTGACTGGCATTAAGAAAACCCATTTAGTTTTTGTTTATCTTTTAATGACATTTCTTGGCTTTTAGTGACTTTTAGTGACTAGAGCAAGTGGAAGAAATTGTTAGGGTTGGTGCTTGGAGTGCCAATCCGGATCGTATTTATGTCTGATTCATAAATATGAGCAATTGTATTTTCCATAATATTATTTAATTTAATGGTAGCACCCTGGTCTTTTATACAATTGTATCTGATTATGATTAGATCAAAACTGAATATGGTTCAGTGATATGTGTATATTAGACAAAGACCCTATGATTTACAAAATAGTGCGTAGTTACAACGTAGTTTGTAATTCACATTGGGAAACGCACTATTAGTTGTATATCCTTAAATAAAGTTCCTAGTCAAGATTTGCTAACACGGGTCGGTTAGTAAAATCCGCTGAGACTAGTACATGTCGTATATCATGACTTGGTCCAATGGTTTATCCCAGTGAACCATGAGTCTCGGGAGCCTCGTATAGACATGTAGGTGTTTATTTGGTAAGACACTGAACGACTCACTGAAGGTTTCCTAATAGATGGTATACCAACATCAATAGGAACCTTCTCGAGTTGAGCGAGCACAGTGGTCCTTCGACTTGAGATACCACTGTGGATATATGAGCTATCCTCCACACTTTGATGGCAGTCACGTCAACGATCTATTCATGATCAGACCTCCGCCTGTTCGTTGGGTGTGGACTGATGCTCATGATATTCTGTGCGTATCAAGATAGGATCTGTCAGTCATGTGTACAGGGCATAGGCATCCAGCACGTGTTTACGATCTAGTAAATCCATGACCGTGGTATAACGTCGGAAACCAGTTCCGAGTGTTATTTAGAGATCGTAAATTGAAAGTCGACTGTATTATACCGAACGGATTTGACGTTCTCATCTATATCCCAGGTATAATACAGATAGCCTATGACGGAGGGATTATACGTATGCAATGACCTCGACTTGCATAGTTTATCGAGATTATCTGTGATCGTCATAATCTATGAGTGGGTGGATTATGGACATGGAATTAGATTTCGTGACGGATAGACCTAAACTTAGAGAGTCCCACAATATAAAGTGTACTCGTTGAGCACTTGGGCAACGCGATATGAATAATATGGATTATTCATAATACTTCATCGGATTAAATGAGTTAATCCAGATCATTTAATCGGTTAAACGATAACACATGCAATTAGGGAATTTTGTCCGCTAATAATTATTGTGTATTTGTATTTGATACATAATATGATTAGATACACATTAATTATTTGTCAAATGAGATTTTGACACATGCCATAAATATATGTGTTTATCATTTAATGTAAATAAAAAATACATGTATGGTTGTTTTTAATTATTTATTTATTTAATTGTTAAATGATTAAATAATTGAAAAATTAAAATATCTTATATTTTTGTCTTAATTAGTATGACAAATGGTGACATATTTTTTGACCAAATGGCATGTGTTAAATACATTTTATTTGTGTCCAATTTTGATTGGTAAATTATAAAGTGTAAATGATTTAATTTGTTAAATAAAGAAATAACAAAAATGGCCCCCAAGCCTCCAAATTCGGTCAACACATTATAAAAAGGGAAAAAAAATTCTCTCTCTTGTTCATCTTCTCCATAGCCGAAACTCTCTAAAATAAAATGGGTTCAAATTTTGTTTGGTAATTCCATGAAGATTTGAAGAAATTTCAAGAAAAAATTTGGGTTTTTCAAGAGATTAAAGGTAATCCACTAAACCCTAAACTTAGAAATTTGATTTCTTATTTCTTGATGAATTAGAATGGTTCTAGGGTTCTTACAAATCTGAAAAATTTGGGTCTTTTGGATTGGGTGGATGAATTGGAAGTTAGGATGCATGTGTGAGTAGAAATTGAACTAGATTAAAGTAATTTAGGTTCAATTTATTGTTGGAAAACATATTTGCCATTCTAGAGTTGTTGATCCACTCTTAGATAGCCTAGAATTCTTTTAGAGTTGTTCATTTGTGGTAGGATTCATTTGGTGTTGAGATTAATTGATTTAGTCTTGAAATTGTTGGATTTAAGCATGAAAATTAAGCAATTTCGTTTTCTGTGTAAGACCTGGAAATGAATCTGATTTTGTAATGAAATTGGTGTCTTTTGAATGTTTTGGATGTGTTTTGGGAGTTGTCACAATTTCCGAAAAGTGTTTCCGACTTGAAATAAGTGAAAATGGCCAAAAACGGTGTTACCGGGTGGATTTCGAGCCAACCGGGTAACGGCTGTCCAAACAGTGAATCCGTCACTGTTTAGGCAGCCCATGAACTGCCCCAACACTATAGGATCTTACCTGGGCAGTTTCCATAACTGTTGGGTGGTTGGTTCGGTCAAAAATATGTTTTAGGCCATTTTGCGGAAAAACGGTTTTCGTAAATATTTCGCGAAGTTTCAACTATGTTTATGTCAATATTTGATATTGAATAAATAGGTTTAGGTGAAATATGAATAAATTATTCATATTAGATATTGAATAATTTATTTGGTATTTTGAAAAAGTTTTAAAATACGATTTCGCCCGAACCTGCGCTTCCGCCGCACCCCATCGCCCAAACCCCAACACTTTAATCCATGTAGCGAGCTTTGGGCCAATGACTCCCAAACCAGTTGGATTTAGGGCACTAGGTGTTAAAACACCCCTACGGACTTAATTACTCGGATCTCAGATGTTTTTTTTTCATTTTTTTTTTAGATGTTTCCTTCAATTAAACTAGAGCACTGAATATTACAAACTTTTCACTTACAACTCATGGTCGTATGTTACCATGCATGTTCATAATACCTGTCAAATGAGTATATGAAGATCCAATTTAGTCAGTATTATGGAGAATTCACAAATAAATAATTCAAAAGGAAATAAACAAAAATTAACTTGTTTCGAAATAAGTTGAGATACGTCTCAGGAGTGGAAATTCCTTACAAAACTATCTCAAACACTAATTTCCACCTGATTAGTCAAATTAAAAACACAAAAAACAAAATATATTTTTTTATATTTTATATTTATATTTTTTTTTGAATTTTTGAAAAATTTTAACTAAAAAAAAAATAAAAACAACATAACGAAAATTAAATACAATATACTAGTCAATTATTCCCCACCCTCAAACCTAATTGAGACATTATCCCCAATGTCTTAAAAAGAAGAAGAAGAGTTTAGAAGATAGTACCTGATTAGCTGAAATTCTACATCTAGAAAGAAAATTAAAGGTTAAGATCCAGATTTATCCGACGCTTCTTACCACGATCATTATCATACCAGTTAATCTTGGAAAAGATAGGGTCAATTTGTGGTTCAACGGCTAAAATTTGGTCAATTAAATCATGGGCAGTTCTGGTAGTGAAGAGGATATCTTATACAGGCTTCAACACGAATCCATTTCTCCGGGCATCATCAAGAAACTCATAAAATCCATCAGCATTAATAGTCCAATCGATTTCTGGTGAATGTTAAAGTTCGCCAAAGATAGTACTGTAAAAATTTTCTCCATCGTACGCAAGCAACCTGGCAAAGCAATAAAAGCATCAACACGGTTAATCATTTCTACCAGTCGTTCAGACATACCTGGTGTGGGACACAAAAACTGGACGACGCGTGCTATTCCAGGCTCACGGCCTAGTTGGGAGTACGGAGTAGCCACGGGGGACTAAACCGTAGAATAATGGAGTCGCCACCCGGTGTGAACCGGGAAAATGAGATTTAAGGTCGCACTCACCCCTCGCAAGGGAAGACCTCAAACCGTTGGGTTCGGAATGGTCCCTTAATTATGTCAATTGTAATGAAAGGATTTATGTAATAATTTAATCAAGTTTAAGTAACACTTATTTCCAAGAGTATCATGCTTCTAAATTCACATGTTCAAGATTAAACTTACACCTAAATTTACATACATTTCACATCTAAGATTGCATGCTTGAAAGTACATCAAAGTAGCAACGAACATACAACTTCATTGGCATATTATATTCACGAAAGACACAGGCACACACACTAACCACACAAGCACACATATGAGCACTTTTCCAAGTGGTACGTGGAATTGTATCCCAAGTACATACCGCACTACCGTCCATTCAGAATCGGCTACGGAATTTATGTCTGGGTTTCCATCCGATATACCACAAGAAATAATACTCAAATGCTATCATGACATAGATATATGAATTGTAATATGTTAAGCCAAGACAAAGGTAAATGATGCAACCAATGGGATAAACATGCTTTTCATCATGATGCGTACAAAGATAAGAATGACTATATGAGATTTCATAATACATGCATGAATGGTATAGTTGGCTTTATGACGTGAGGAGTTGTGCTTGTGGTAAGCGGCTTAATGGTAGGCGAATTACGTGAATAATTTGAGTGTGTGGGGACTGTTTGTAGTTTAGGGCATGAAGGCAAAGGAAGGGAATTAGCGATAGTCAGTGGGTGAGCATTAGGTTAGTGTACTGGGCTGTGTACGCATGAGTGAATGGCAGTGTGTGCGTGAGTGAGAGAGGCAGTGTGTGCGTGAGTGAATGAGACGTGAGCGTGGGTGTTATGGCGTGCAGGTCTGGGTGGCAGTGTGAGGTTTTGTGAGCTATGTTATTGTGTGAAGGGTGAGGCCTGTTACGTGAGATGAGGTGGTGGGGGTAATGGCGTGAAGGTGGGGATCAACTAGGGTATTTACGTGGAGGTGCTTTGTGTTTTTTTTCAGTTGCCGAGAGTAGAGGGGGTGAGAATATGGGTTTACCAATGACAATAGGTCGAGCCAAGACAGGGATAGATAATGCAACCAAAAGATGAAAGACACGGCAAATATCGTGGTAAAGGTAGCCTTTTAGGCTTTTCTTCCCCCAAATGGAGAGCCTTTTAATCCAACGCAATAAGCCATTGTGCCTTTCGTTACAACGCGTACAAAGACAAAGATAACTATATCAAACTTAGTATATATCCGATTGAACATATCTTGCATTCAACCGAACACACACCAACCGGCGTGGCAAAGCATCGTGGTAAAGGATTTTAACCCCTCCAAATAGGGGACCTTTCATCGTACTTACTGAGCCCATGCGCTCGATTGAATCATGCACCAAAGAATTAAAAACAATAATATCGAACGTAGTATGCTCGATTGAATGTATCTTGCATTCAACCGAACACACATCAACCGGTGCGGCAAAGCATCGTGTAAAAGATTTTAACCCCTCCAAATAGGGGACCTTTCATCGCACTTACTAAGCCCATGCGCTCGATTGAATCATGCATACAAAAAATTAAAAAAACAATAATATCAAACTTAGTATGCCCGATTGAACGTATCTTGCATTCAACCGAACACACATCAACCGGCGCGGCAAAGCATCGTGGTAAAGGATTTTAACCCCTCCAAATAGGGGACCTTTCATCGCACTTACTAAGCCCATGCGCTCGATTGAATCATGCATACAAAAGTAACACGCAGAATTCAAATGACGAAAAATAAATAAATCAAAGCAATATAAGACAAAAGAAAGTGTCATTTACTCAAGCGGTACGTGGAGTTGTATCCCGAGTACAGATCATACTACCGTCCATTCAGAATCGTTATGAAATTTATGTACGGGTTTTCCATCCGATATACCGCGAGAGTTGACACATCTTTCGTTTTATTTCAAAGCCACAACATACAATATCTCATAATCCATGCATATTTATCTACTCAAGGCCACAACATGCATTTCAACATAACAATCATGCAAGCAATACTCAATAAATAATACAAATGAAACAGAAAATGAATGTGGAAAATACCCTCAGGTCTAACCTTTTATGTCGACTTTCGAACTCGCGTTTCACGGCCGTCGGAAGGGCTATCACACCGCAACTTTTCTGGTTCACTGGTTTACGTTTTACCTCACTGTTTCGCTGCTCAAGCTACTGTTTTGACTCCGTTTTGCTGTTGTTTCCTCTGTATTTTCTGCTCACTGTTCAGGTCACTGTTTTGACGTTTCCACGGACTGTTTCGAGTGTTTTTTGTGGGTTTTTAGTGCAGTCTTGTGTGATTATTTTAAGGATTATAAATGCAGATTTTATGTTACTGTTTTGAGGATTTTAGGGACTGTTTTAAGAGGATTTGGCTGCTTTTTTGGGGGTGATTTGGGCTACTATTCAGGCGTGTTTTAGAAGGTGTAGGGGCTGCTATTTTCGGTGGAAAAGGGCTGCTATTTGGAGGTGTATTTTCGGTGATGTGTGGAGGTTTAAGGGCTGCTGTTTTCGGTTGTGGAGTGGGGGAGATGAAGAGAATATTTGTGTTTTTCATCTTGCTATTGCCGTGAGTGGCTAGGGCTCTTGGTGTTGTGATTTTCGTGTAAGTCTTGTGTATGAGCTAGGGGAGTGCATGTCTTGGTTAGGGGTTGTTTAAATAGAGAAGGTTAGGGCTACTCCTTGTCTCACAAGGAAGGGATTTTGGCATTTAAATGAGGATTTGTTGGTATTCAACAAGGAAAGGATTAGATTGAGGGGGGACAAATCTTGGCTAGATTAGGAATACAAAATTTTAATTTGTTATGATTGATTTTAATTAGGCATGATATTTGTTAAATTTGGTATATAATATATAGGCATGCAATTTTTTTTTATTATTTTGGTGGGTGATTATTTAGATTTTATTTGTTTTATTTAATTTGGTATATGACTTAATTAATTATTTTATTTAATTACATTATCTAATTAATATTTAACTTAATATTTGATTTAATTTGGGTGTGTATTAGGTAAATGGGTGTGTGGGCCTTGGTTGGGGCGTGTGGGCCTTTGGTTGTTGGTGGGTTTGGTTTGTGTGGGCTAGGTGTGTGGGCTTCCAGGGATTTTAGGTCAAGGCCAAGGGGCTCGCGGGGATTTTAGGCCGAGGTTAGGTGATTTATGAGTATTTTGGGCCGGGAATAATTTTTAAAATGGACAACCAACAAGTAACTCGAAGCTAAACCAGCGAACTTAACCCGAATATGAGTCAATTCTTGACTCATCCCTTCCGACACGTCGTTTCCCGCGGCTTTCGCGACTTAAAAGGTAGTGCCTCCAACTGAGACTCATCATCGGGTTTTCACATGCAAAAATGCAATGCCTACAGTCGCCCCCACATTGATGGGACTTGTGCAGTGTGTGACTTTGAACAATCCTATCAAAGTTATGCAATGCATTTTCACTTACCTGGCTCCTCTGCTGCCTCGAGCTGAGTTGGTGCTGCAGTGGACCTCAATCATGGGACTTATCCCACCAACTACACCTGACAACGGGGGCACCTCGACCCTGGGCACCTCGACCCAATACCGCTGACAATAGGGACCTCGCCCTCAAACTGATGATGTAGTGGGCACCTCGACCCTGGGACGCATCCTAGAACTACAACCGAAAATGGGGGCACCTCGACCCTGGGCACCTCGAACCAACATCGCTGACAATAGGGACCTCGCCCTCAAACTGATGATGTAGTGGGCACCTCGACCCTAGGACGCATCCCGGAACTACAATCGACAACGGGGGCACCTCGACCCTGGGCACCTCGACCCAACACCGCTGACAATAGGGACCTCGCCCTCAAACTGATGATGTAGTAGGCACCTCGACCCTGGGACGCATCCCGGAACTACAACCGACAACGGGGGCACCTCGACCCAACACCGCTGACAAAAGTGGGCCTCGCCCATAAGCTGATACTATTGTGGGCCTCGCCCCAGACTGATACTGACGTGGGCCTCGCCCCCAGACTGATACTGATGTGGGCCTCGCCCCTTGTGACTCATCCCCAAAACTGAAACTGCGTTGATCCTATTTGGCTCATTTCTGCCGCTTTCTCTTTTCTTCGAACCTGCGAACGCAACACAAAAACAAACACGGAAAGAATGCAATGTTACGTGTATGCATGAATGATTTTCCTACTCCTTTGGGTTAGGTCTTCTGCCAATTCCCTAGGTGACTGCTCGGTCTTTTCTCCCTCAGGCAAAGTACCGTTTCAATCTGTCCACGTTGATCGGCTCAGTGAACTCGTTTCCTTCCAAGTCTGATAACTTCACTGCTCCATTTCCCATTACCTTCTGCACTATGTAAGGTCCTTCCCAGTTAGGTCTGAATTTTCCTCTCGGATCTGTCGTCGACGGCCTCGACTGCTTAAGTACCAAATCACCCTTTCTGATCTTGGTGGGACGTACTTTCTTGTTGAATGCCCGGCTAGTCTCTTCTGATACAACTGCATGTGATACAAAGACTTCATCCTCCTCTCATCCAACAGTGCTAACTGATCAAACCTCTGTGCGGCCCATTCTGGTTCCGGTAATTCTGCTTCTGCTAAGACCCTCATAGACTGTATTTCCACTTCCACTGGTAACACTGCTTCCATTCCATAGACCAAAGAGTAAGGCGTGGCCCCTGTTGCCGTTCTTACTGATGTTATACCCCCACAAAGCATACGGTAATTTCTCGGCCCAATCTCTGCAATTTTCTGTCATCTTGGCTAAAATCATCTTTGTAGTCTTGTTGGCTGCCTCAACTGCCCCATTTGCCTGCGGCCTGTACGGTGATGACTTGTGGTGGCCTATCCCATACCTCTGTAACATTGCCTTCGTCTCTCCTTGAAACTGAACTCCGTTTTCTGTCACTACATGATGCGGCATACCATACCGACAAATGAGGTTCCGAGCTATAAACTTTGCCATCTGTTTTGCTGTAACATTGCGGAATGATTCGGCTTCCGCCCACTTCGAGAAGTAATCTACGGCCACTACTATGAAGCAATGCCTATTCGATGCATTTGGTCGAATTTCTCCAATCATATCAATCACATAAATCCAAACATTACAAGACAATATTTCGGGGCCGATTCTCTATCCCCAGTAGAGTCGCCAGACTGTGGGACACAGAAACTGGACGACGCGTGCTGTTCCAGGCTCACGGCCTAGTTGGGAGTACGGAGTAGCCACGGGGGACTAAACCGGAGAATAATGGAGTCGCCACCCGGTGTGAACCGGGAAAATGAGATTTAAGGCAGCACTCACCCCCTCGTAAGGAAGACCTCAAACCGTTGGGTTCGGAATGGTCCCTTACTTATGTCACTTGTAATGAAAGGATTTATGTAATAATTTAATCAAGTTTAAGTAACACTTATTTCCAAGAGTATCATGCTTCTAAATTCACATGTACAAGATAAAACTTACACCTAAATTTACATACATTTCACATCTAAGATTGCATGCTTGAAAGTACATCAAAGTAGCAACGAACATACAACTTCATTGGCATATTATATTCACGAAAGACACAGGCACACACACTAACCACACAAAGCACCATATGAGCACTTTTCCAAGTGGTACGTGGAATTATATCCCAAGTACATACCGCACTACCGTCCATTCGGAATCGGCTACGGAATTTATGTATGGGTTTCCATCTGATATACCACAAGAAATAATACTCAAATGCTATCATGACATGGATATACGAATTGTAATATGTTAAGCCAAGACAAAGGTAAATGATGCAACCAATGGGATAAACATGCTTTTCATCATGATGCGTACAAAGATAAGAATGACTATATGAGATTTCATAATACATGCATGAATGGTATAGTTGGCTTTATGACGTGAGGAGTTGTGCTTGTGGTAAGCGGATTAATGGCAGGCGAATTGCGTGAATAATTTGAGTGTGTGGGGACTGTTTGTAGTTTAGGGCATGAAGGCAAAGGAAGGGAATTAGCGATAGTCAGTGGGTGAGCATTAGGTTAGTGTACTAGGCTGTGTACGCATGAGTGTAATACTAGTCTTTTACGTATTTATCGATGTCCAATCTCGATAATACTCTGACTAGGGATATTTAATGATTTATCCTTCGTGGACTGATACTGTCCCATATCATTCTCCGTCCAGGAACAAATCACAGGGACCTCCTATCATTTATACATCTAGGTGATCTAATCACAAATGATAAGAGTGCAATCTCCTTTGTCACATAGTTAATTTGTACAACAACACCATGATCTGTACAAATAGTGACGATATGGGTCATAATTGTCCAACAATCTCCCACTTGGCCTTAGCTAGTCACTCGAGTGCCTGACACCCAACTATGTACGGTTGGCTCAAACTGCTGAGAAAAGGCTTTTGTCAGCGGATTTGCATGATTATCGTCTGACGCGATTTATTCGATCATCACATCGCCACGAGTATGATCCGAACGAATCAGATGAATATCGAAGTATGTATCTGGATCGTTGATGAGACCATTAATTCTTTAGCCTGCGATGCTCCTAGCTCAGCTGCTACAATTATATCTAATCTAATTAGATTTAATTATCGATTACCCCAAATGGCTTTAATTTCCCACCTCAGCTGCAGCAATTAACCCGCATTTTTTGTTTTATTCGGTAACAGTATCTGCTTGGAAGATTTCCAGCTCACTGTTCCGTTATTCAAACTTTGTAGTACCGTTTGCGACTTATAGTCGTTTTTATGGTTTAGGAAACTTGCTACAGTGATCCCAGTCATTTCAAGTTCTCCTTCTCCACAGACTAAGACAGCATCCTTAGTTCTCTAAGATACTAAGTATGTTCTTAACATCAATCCAATGACTATCACTTGGATTGGCCTGTTTGTGAATACATATGCTCAAAGCGTATGAGACACCAGGTCACGTACATTTTTCAATGTATGAGTTCTCGGAGAGTTTTCTCGAAACCAAGCTTTAACCGATTATTATTTTATAGGAATATCATTTCCAAGAAATGACGTATTATCATTATTTATAGGACAGCCACTGTCAGTGCGCTCCCACTAACCCTCTTATATACACAAGAATCTTTCGTTTTGAATTAATCATACTCCATTATGATTACATCAAAACGATAATTCTAAGAACCTATGCTTGCTTCAATCCAAACATGGATCGAATAACCTGCAAACCTTGTTTGCTAGTTTGGTACGACAAAAACGACAGGATGTTGTAAACATCCTCCAAAATGTTTCCTTTTCAGGAAAAGGATTTTCCCGTTAAGCTGACATATTTCATAAATGAAACACGCAGCTTTAGCAAGCATTATCCAAATGGATTTACCGTGGCAAACAGGTTAAAGGTTGAATCATAGTCAACACAATGTTGATAACGATACCTTTCCGCTACAAGCCTAACTTTATACGTTGGTATGTTGCCTCCATGTACGTCTTCCTTGAAGACTATATAAGTACCAATAGGCACAATGTCCTTGCGGTACATCAACTAGTGTCCAAACTTGTTGATATACATGGAATCCATTTCGGACTCATGACACTTTGTCATATATGGATTCGATACCTTGTATCACTTCCTCATACGTAGTCAGTTGGTATACCTTAAAAGATTGACATCTTTATGAGGTGAGATCAGAAACCCATACCCCAGGTTGTTTTCTGACTCTCTCCGACTACGCGGTTCTTGTGTATACGAAGATTAATGGTAATAGTTTCATCATTGATGAACTATTTGTGTTCCATTAGGATTCGGTGCCTTGAACAGTATTACTCCGATTTTCATCGAGTTTTACTATCCTCACACTTACCACTGCATATCGATATTCCTCTTAGGAAAACCGCATGGTGAGCAACAATCTAATTGTTCTCCGGTGAGATGTATAAGTACTATACTTTGGTATCCCTAGGATAACCTACAATTGGCACTTATCCAATTTGGGTTCTAGTTTGGTATCATCCAAACATATGCCTAGCATACCCAAATAATCAGGAATGTGAGACCCGGTTTCCTTCCTGTTCATATCTAATATGATATCTGTCAAACAGATTTTTATGGAACCTTATTCAAAATAAGTTCTTGCACTGTTAAAGCTTATCCGTTGAAGGAAATGGTAGCTCAGAGCGACTCATGATTAACCTTATCATGTCCAACAAAATTCGGTTACTCTGTTCGGACACACCGTCAAATTGACGTGTTCCGGGAGGAGTCCTCATTTGAAAGAATACTTTACTCTTTCAAGTATATTAGAAACTTATTGCTTAAGTATTTTCCATTACGGTCTTACCGTGACGGTCTAATACTTTAGCCGATCTGTTTGTCTATTTCGTGTCGAAACTGTAAAAGTTTCTGATTTGTGTTCTTCAAAAGAAACACATAACCATAACGCGCTGCCACATATCTAAGGTCACGAATATTCATATCCATCTCTAGCCTAGCTAGACATGGGCCCACTTGCTTCACTATGAACTAGGACTAACAGATCAGTGGCATTTACACTTTTACCAAGTAAATAGTGTTTTAGGCACTTTGCCCAATAAACTAGATTCGTAAACTTTATTTGAATGGAATCAAATTAGTCATGGTACCCACTCTTCAAAAGTGCGGATATACGATTCTTGTTTGATCGTGTCCCAGACAACAATGCCACAAATTAGTTTCTTCTGATCAAATTAGTTTGAGCTATTTGTTGTCATGTTAAACGTTTGAGATTTTATTTATATTCAAAATATAAATTCTGTTATTCACATCTAATGTGTTTATCTCAATATCATCTTTATATAATAAAACACTTTAGTGTTCTAGAATATAAAGGTTCACCGCACCGGAGCGGTTAAACACTGATAAGAGATAATGTTTCTAGTCAAACTAGTTACATTATAACAGTTCCCTAATTTAAGTACACACCCGAGGGTAGTTCCTAAACTTAGGTATCTACGGTTAAACAGCGACTTTCTTCGTCCCGTTTCCAATTCGCAGATTAATCTCAACTGAAGTCAGTATCCTGCTCAAAGCAGATTCTGAACATCAATTAAATATTTATGTCACACTAAGTATCTAAAATCCATTTTAATGAGCCTTGCTCGTCTTCGATTCCTTCATGTCTGCTTTGTCCAAACGGCAGTCACGCTTCCGCGATCCCGTTTGCCACAATATAAGCAGACATTTTGGGATATGTCATTTATCTTCCCAGAAGATTATAATGATTTTGCCTTTGCCAGTTTCAACACTCCAGAAGCCTTTGGCCAAGCCTGGCCTTCTAGAATATCGAAGTAAGGTGCGCCTAGCGCTACTTGCCTAATTGCAAACTTTGACTTTATCTCCTTGAGAATAGTCATTACTCTCCAAGAGTTATGTAGTGCAATTTAGTACTTCTAAAATCTAAGCATAGATTTATGAAGATCATTCAATTTCTTTATCATACTTTAAGGATCTAATCCTTAGTTCTGATTCAGAAATTAAGGAGTCTACTACGAAAGCTAAATGGATTAAGCACTAAAGTTATCATTGCATGATCTTCCAAAGATTATGCTCTACTGTTTGCTTAACTCCGGGCTTAGGCTTAATATGTATTCTATCAATAAAATAACTTATTATTTTCCAGGACCATCCTGAAATTATTCCCAATTTGAAAATTAAACCATTTAAATACATTTTCCCTTTTCCAGGATTATGTTTTAAATGTCAATCTTTCAATTTTAATCTTGATTTTAATAGTCCAACTATTTAATCAATGATTTATGTACTATTTATTATAATGATTACAATAGTCCAACTATTTAATCAACTATAATTTAATTAAATCAAATCATTGATTACTATAATCCAATTATATAATCAACTATAAATGAAATTTTGAATATAGTCCAACTATTAATTAAAAAACAATTTAAATATTAGTCCAACTAACATTTAATTTATTTGACGAATGATATTTGTTGAGCGCGTATGGCAAGTAATTAAACGAGTATTGCAAATTCAATTCTTGCCTCCCACTATTTTTCGGCGAGCCTCTAACCCTCTGTCGAGTACTTGGGAAACCGTGTTTCCTAGTGGGCTAGGATCCCGTTAAATATCACACAATCTTGACTTTGGCTAACAATTGTATGATAATTAACTAGGTAGATCTCTAAGATCGATTGGATCCAATCCAATTCCTAGATCCGGTAGGGGGACATCCAAGTCCAAAACATATATCTTATATATGCCAATACATCCAATGTATTACCTAACCTTTTTTCCTCTGAATCAACTAAGCATTGGCTTTGGCACAACAAACTTAGTGATCCCAGTTAAGCGCGACCATTGACCATGGAAAGCTTCGTAATCAATATCGATGGACAAGAAGTGGTCTTGACTTTGGCCAACAAACTACACAACTTGGACAAGACACTGATATGGAACAAAGCCTTCGTGATTCAAACACATCCTCGACAGACAAAGGCCTTGACTTTGGCCAACAAACCAATGCCGTCTAGATCTTGAGTAAGAATCACTCAATGGAAGGAAAAACGCTTAATATTATTTGAGGGTTTTTCGCGTGCAAATTGGCAACCAATTTATTATCTTTGTTAAGGTCTCATCTCATCATACACCCTTAAACACATTCTAAACACATAATAAAGCACGTATGAAAAAATAATAATGATATGCGGATGGATACTTTACACATTGATCCTAGATCAAATCTCTCTATTTCTCTCTCCCTCCCGCTAGCACATGTATTACTTCTACCCGTTACACTACACTTCTAAAGAAACTTCATTCATTTACATTGAGTGGAATAGGTGAGAAGAGAATACAAAGAATAAAGAGGTAATAAGGCTGGACCGCAGGTCCAATAATAAATCAAATTTATTACAACAATTTCAAAAATTGTCCCACCCATCTAATATCCATCTGATATACATTATTCATGCATCGCAACCATGTATTCACACAACATGTTATCAATCAATCTAATCAAATTAATTAATCTGATAATTAGTGATCATCCAATGTTCAAACAACGATTTGATTTTGCTCGAGTCAAACTCGTTTTACGAATAAGTACTCAAAGTACAAATTCTCGAATTAAATTAAACTACATAATTAAATCCAATTCAATATGCATTTAATTCTAATTCGCTTATTTAATTCCAAATTAAATATCACACTTTATTAATGAACTTTTACGACTTAAATTCCAAATTTAATCATTACAGGTCTCAAAGCCCGATTAACGTCCAACGTCAATTTAATTAAAGTCCAATGGGCTTTTAATTAATTTCTTAAGGCGTGGACTTTTGGTCAACTCGGGTCAAACCGAATAACCAAATCCAATCCAGGAGTTACCTCATAAGCCTAGAAATCAATCTTGGCCCATTAGGCCCAATTAAACTTTAAAGGTTCATTAAGTCGTATTTGGACTTTATGGAAGCGGTTTTGGGCCCAATTGGATCCAATCCATTTGGCCTAAACCCAACTTTGTACAACAAAGTCCAATAAGCCCATTTACAACATTAAAAGCCCAAATCCAATTTTAAGGCCCAATTTAATTAAATTGCCAAATTCCAAATTTCCAATTTAATTACCTAAAGTGCATAACATGATTAATCACCCAAATTAACATTTCTAAAACATCAATTAACACAACTAATCATGCTCAATTACATCATCACATGTCCAACACATTTTGATTAAAATCAAACCCAATTACAAGCTACCAAAGTCTCGGCCAATGAGGGGATTTTATATCCGATTTGGTTTCAATCCAATTAATCCCACAATCCATATTAAATCAACATCCTAATTGATTCTAACTCATCCAATGAATCAAAAAATCAAAATCACCAAAACACATTAGGGCACTACATTCGGCCAACACCAAATATTTGGGGAAATTTGTTCCAAACACAATTTCAACAAATTGATCCAATCAATCATCATATAAAACACATTCAAGCATACTTAATCATCCAATTTCATAATTTATGCTCAAAATCAATTTTACCCAAATTTTAATCCCTAAATCAATTCATGCTCAAACCTTGCTCTAGATGTCATTGTTGGTTTCTATTAAGGTCCCAAGATCAATAATAAGCATGAAAATATGTGTGAATAACAATCGAGAAGTAGCGGAATACTTACATCGAGAGGTTGAGCAACGCGGAGGCAACAAAAACTTCAAATTCTGCTCCTCACAGTCACGGCAGTAACACTGTCACAGCCCACTGGTTTCGGCCATTGGAGCTCCTTCGTCAAGCTCCGAGCTTCGTCGAACGATTCCCGGCTCATGGGTGGACTTCCCTATCACCTTCACATGTCTCGTAAGTGTGCTAGAACTTGTAATTTTGCCATAAAATCCCACTCTTGTGCTTCCCACTGCTCACGGTTTTGAGAGGAAACCAGTAAGCTTTTTGGCCCTTAGGCGTGTAGAGAAACAGATGAGAGAAAGAGAGAAATTGTTTTGGTTGTTCCAAATTTGTGTATCTTATACACAAATGTTAATTTCAAATTCATTTGGCATGAATTTGGCTTTTCAAAAGTCAAACCATTAAAGCCAACAACCACACACATCACTCAATCACATCAATCACAAGTTGTCAAGTCACATCACTCAAAGTGACAAGTGATTTGAAGTTTGATGCGACTAGCGATTTGACGCTTGATTTGACTTGCGTGCCGCACTCGAATTCGAAATGTGAATGCGCTCGCAAATAATCACGGGCTCGGGTTCGCTAATTCTAAATTAACGAATTTTCCGTTGCGACGTAATTAAATGATTACGCCTAGCGAAATCACTATTCACGTCGCTAACGAATTATTCTGATTAATTCATTCATTCACCCGAATTAAAATCTAATTTTAATTCCGCGTCGAAATCCAATTTCGTTTAATATATCAAATATTTAATTTCTCGATTAATTCCAAATTAATCGTTATCTCTCTTTAATTGATATTTTATCCTAGATAAAATATCTCTGCAATTAATCCCAGATTAATTTTCTCTCTCTACTAATTAATCCCATATTAATTTAGAGTGCGAGTCATACGTCATCGGTGAATCTTTGGGAAGCGAACCATGAGATCCCGGATATGTTGGCAATAAATTGGGTCGTCGGACTATCCGAACACGTAAGTACCTCGTACTATGTTTATACTGATTTACAAGACAAGGTTGGCCTCTGGCAAAGCGTCATGCCTCCCAATTCTCCGGAAACATCCTTACAGGAATAAAGGATCTGTATCAGGCGTAGTATACGTAGTATTGCGTATTTCTGTCCATTATCGAATGATCACGTGCTAGCCTTGGGGTTGGAATTGTGTTTGCCCCGTACGAAGCACATGTCAGATGTCTGGTGACTGGTCTCTATAATCGGATAAACCTGGCCTTATCATTTTATCCCGATAGCTGCAGCATTTAAGAGAACCAGTCCCGTATCCTACGTGACCATCATCTCCATATGACTGGAGTGACACTTCCGTCTTGACATCACATCCAAAACACTACGATTCTCAATATACCCAGTATTGGCATACACAGAACCTGTTAAAGCCCTGGACGACCTCAACCAAAGTATATTGATTGTCGCAAGTATTAGCGGTGCAAGTCTCAGGTTAAGACCAAATACACATACCCTGATTTCGGACTTCCATAGACACATAGTCATACTACCAATGGAATTCCGAGGGGGTCTATCCAGAGCGAAGCTGTTTCCCGTACCATCGGTAAAACACAACCTCCTATTACACTTGCATGAGTATCCTATACCCAAATATATGAGAACTATGTCGTTGTGCCCTCACAACGCGCACAAGTGTAATACTAGTCTTTTACGTATTTATCGATGTCCAATCTCGATAATACTCTGACTAAGGATATTTAATGATTTATCCTTCGTGGACTGATTCTGTCTCATATCATTCTCCGTCCAGGAACAAATCACAGGGACCTCCTATCATTTATACATCTAGGTGATCTAATCACAAATGATAAGAGTGCAATCTCCTTTTCATAATTGTCCAACAGATACTAGTAATCATTTGACCTCATAAAATTAATAGATTAGATATTAAGTCCTCGTGGGATCGATACTTTTTATATACTACTTGAACGATACGTATGCTTGCGTTATACGTGTGTGTTTACGCCGGTCAACAACTGTGTGAGACCCAGCTGCTGTGAGAGAGGTGACACATACACCCGAAATATGATATACTATCTCTTCGTCAAGCTCAAGTACGTAGGCCGTAGCCATCAGTACAGCTCTCTTTGCTTCTATTTTCTCTCTTTGTTTGATCTTGAAATATTTTATTTTATCCAAGTTTCATTCAAAGTGATAAATGTGGTAGAGTACGTAGATTGATTGATATACTTTTTCTACCACGATGAAGACTGATATTATTAGAGAATTAGACGATGGCTATCAATTTTTTTATATTGTTTCCTTTTTTTTTTTAATTTCCTGATATATTTTTTGTGTATATATTCTCAATTCTATTATTGAAATGGGTCATATCTAACGGTTTTAATTCAAACTCACTATTCATTTTTTAGACCCTCACATTAAAAAGTCTCAACACAAAATCGCGCTTGAGTTTTAAAAAAACAAAATTATGCACCTATTGGCTCATTTTTTTATACTATAATTTAAGGTATGGTATCCCTTTTTTATTATTATTATTATTATTATTATTATTATTATTATTATTATTATTATTATTATGATTTAATTATCAAATGATTCATTCATTTTTTTAGGAATATGCTTTTGAAGATGCCATGCAAAAGATTAGAAGCTTTGATGTGATACGATTAAAAGTGACGCTTGGGTCACAAAATTATATTCCAACCAATCTGATCAGTGATTATTACTCATTAGAACAAAAATTCCATAAATGAATGTCAGGGCTCTTATTTATTATATTTTACCACAGAACATGAGTCGAGCAGTGCAAAACAGAAGCTAGAGAGTCGATGATTTCATCCCACTTACTAGGAATGATAATTTAGTCGGATAAATCATCAAAAAAATTACTTGAAATAAATTATGATTTTGAAAATATAAAATCGATTTTAATTTCGATCAATTATAATTTTTAGTATGAAATATTCGATATGTAATTTTTTTTTTTTTCTGATTAATTTCTAATATTCGATATCTCACCAAAAAGTAAATAAACATATATTGATGAGCTCAATTTTTCAGTTCTCATACCCCCATTGTCGAAACATTGAAAGCATGATAACAACTAATTTGTTGGAGCTTAATTGTATGATGAACATGCAGATGGAAAAAATTAAAATAGTACCAACAGATTATTCTTTTTAAGTTATTAATTAATGAGAGTTTTATAAATAAATCAAAATTTTAATTAAACTTAGTATTTTGTACTTCAAATTGGATATCATATATTCGATATAAATGATATCTCAATCAATATATTTTTCGATTATGATTAGATTAACGATTTCAGTTAACCCAAAATCCTATATTTGATCTATTGCAATTAGGGGTGACAATTTGGGTTAAAATTCGTTTATTCGTTCGATTCGATTCGCTTTAAAGTGAATACATGTTTGAAAAAAATGGATTCGTCTAATAAATGGGTTGATTCGATTCGATTCATTTATTAAACAAATTAAATATGAATTTCAGCTCATTGATTCGTTTATTCGTTTAGGATTCGTTTTATTATTTTTTTTTTACTAATTATTGTTATTTTTTTAATTAAAATTCGAGAAATAATGGCTAATTACGATAGAAAAAATAATATGATCGATATTTGGTGAGGTATTTTTAATAAATATATTAATTACATATTTCATATGTATATATTTATGAAAAATTATGTAAATAAATTATGTTAAATTATGTTATTGAATAATATCATGATTAAACGAATAATGAATCCTGATATTAGGATTCGTTTAATAAACGAATCGAATATAAATTCATCATATTTTGATTCGATTTGTTTAAGATTCGATACAAATTCGATTCGTTGATTCGTTTTACCACATCTAATTGCAATCCCTGCCCATAACAGATATAAATTACAAGCCAAATCACATCAATCCCAAACATAACTATGAAAGCATGAGACATAAGAACAATCATTCAAGAATCCAAAACACAATCTAAAATGCTATACTAATGTCAAACTTAAGTAAAAAATTTTGGTACAACTGATAAATTATGTCAAGTTTCCGTGAATCATCCAATGAACTTCTGCTGCTTTGGTTGTACAACTGACTATTCTTCTTCACCTCACTCACCAAATACCCTGGATCATAATAGGGGAGGAAACAGAATCGAGCAATTACAACAGCAAGTTTCCGCCTTCCGGTGCAAATTTCTATAATTCAAAAGCATATAGAGAAATGTGTACCCAAAAATTGGATTACAGTTGGCCTATTTGTCCCCTAGCTTGAGGCTATTCACCTTCGGCCACGGGTTCCAGAAACAGACCTTGGACCTGGGTTCCTAGAAAACTGCAGTCGCAAGAATTTAGAATCAGGATCATCTTCATCCATTCTATAACCTGTGGACACCAAGAAGAAAATTAGCAATACCGAGTTTTTTCAGGAAATTAAGCATATGTATATGATTTCAGAAAAATAATACAATCCAGTAATTTCAGATATCACTATATGTCACTGTATCTTCAATTACAGCTGCATAATCACTTTTTCAGTCGATCAGAGGAACCTTATTTACAAACATATCTGCCCCATTCAAAATTGCTTCCGATTGTACTTGTATCCTTTAGAGGCTGAGGCTCACCACGATCATCATCTCGAGATAAATAGTTATGCATATCATGACGTGACAACACTTCAGAAGGAGGAAGATCTTCATTGTTAAAGTAAAAGATGTCAGTGGAATTCCTTCTCCAAAAGGCATGTGCAATAAAGTATGAAAATATGCAATGCACCTAGTGTCCACACTCTAGCTGCTAAGCATTTTCTTTAATGAATTAAAACGAATGAACATGGAGTCATGGACTCCATCGTAAGATGGAGAACTTATGGAAAGATTAGGCTACATGATCCATAAAAAAGAATCACTTTCAATGTCATGTAATTACAAAGTTTGGCTGGGGTCATAAATCCCCAGTGCAAAACAAGACTAATAAATTTTCTAAATTTGACTATTAAATCGAAAGCTTTCGTCATGATCGCACCCTTATATGGCTCAGTTTTTTGAATTGAAATTCATTATTCAAGTCCACAACTTCATTTCTTTTCCAAACATAAATCTCAAAATTGTTTATATATGTCCTGTTGCATCCATTTTGTTAAAATTCGGACCAACAACTCTACATAAGAGAATTACTAAAAGAAAAAAAAAATCAGTCAACACCCAATAATAATAAAAAGAAGCTATATAATCAACGTAATGAATTTGACAATTTTTTTTTTGTCTTTTAGCATATCTCCATGCAGAGTTCATGGTCATGGTCGTGGCCACCGGAAAGGTGTGTGTATATATATACTTACGACTGAAAAATAACCCCCCAAATCATCAAATAAATTGGAGAATCTGAATAATGGCATTACGGCAATCGATGGTTAACTAATTAGACACAATGAACAAAATAATTTTGAAAAATAAAAAGAAATTGAAAATGTGAAAGAGTACTGTAATCGGAACGGGGTCGTTTTAGCATGCCACTAGAAGGGGCCAGTGTAGCCTGTTGCGGATTCCAGTAACCTTCCGCCATGATTATTATCTCCGTAGCTTTCATAACTTGAAATTAAATTAAACAATTAATTTATTTAAACGCAAAAATAAATAACGAGGAGCGAATTAATGTTGGTTAATTCTAAGGTCCCAAGATCAAATCAAGACATGAAATAATGTGTGAACACACCAACGGAGGTAGCGGAATACTCACATTGATCGGTAGAGTCGATTTGAAGACAAATGGACCCAAAAAACGCACTGCCATGTAAGCCTACTGCATGCAGTCCACTGCCTACAAAAACAGAAAATTGAATGAGAAAACGGAGCTCCTAGCTTCGTCGGATGGATCCCGTCTCATGGTCGAACCTCCCTACCACCTTCGCAAGACTTGTAAGTGTGCTAGCACTTGATTTCTCACCATGAGAAACCACTCTTAGCTTCCCTATTGCTCACGTTTTTGGTTCAAAACCAGTGAGCATTGTGCCCATTTGGGCGTGAGAGAAGAGAGCATTTGAGAGAGAGATGAAATTTTGTGTTAAGTTAAAATGATTTACCAAAAATCAATTTATATTTATGCCATAATATTTATTAAATAAATAATAAAATTATGACACAAAACATGCAATGGCTTAGAGTGTCAAACACTCAATTTCCATGCAATAACATTGAGTGCATTCTACACTATCAACATGCAATGCATTATCAATAAAATAATACATACAATGACATGTGTCATGTGGGCCCCACACGTTTCCAAATGAAAGTGGGCCCACGTGCACTCACGCGTTCGGGTTCGATATTTCCGAAATACCGAGCTTACGTCGCGACGTTAATTCAATCGAATTTAAATAAATAATTGCGCCTGGCGAAATTATTATTTACGTCGCTAACGAATTAATTCTAAATTAACTCGTTTGCCCGAATTAAAATCTAATTTTAATTCCGCGTCGAAATCTAATTTCGTCTAATATATCGAATATATTAATACATCGATTAATTCCGAATTAATCGTTCTCTCTCTTTAGACGACATTTTATCCCGGATAAAACATCTCCGTTATTAATCCTAGATTAATTCTCTCTCTCTCTTCTTTATAATCCCAGATTATTCAAGAGTGCGAGTTGTGCGTCATCGGTGGATTATCGGGAAGCGACCCATGAGATCCCCGGATAAGTTGGCAGTAAATACGGTCGTCGGAGTGCCCGAATCACGTACGTACCAAGTACTACGTTCTACCGATTTACGAGACAAGGTCGACTCCTAGCAAAGCACCAAGTCTTCCCAAGTTCTCCGGACATATTCATCAAAGAATATCTAGATCTGTATCAAGCGTAGTATACAATTGTATTGTGCGTATCGGCCCAGTATCGGATAATCACGTGCTAGGGCTGGGGCTGGATAAGTGTCTGCCCCGTCCGAAACACATATCGGATGTCTGGTAACTAGTCTCTATAATCGGATATTCATGACCTGGTCATAATATCACGATTGGATGCGCATCACTTTAAGAGCACTAATACCGTATCCTGCGTGACATCATCTCCATTATGACTGGAGTGACACTTCCGTCTTGACATCACATCCAATACACTACGATTCTCTGATAAACCCAGAAGAGGTGAACACAGAACCAGTTAAGATCCCCCACCACCAAAACCAAAGTTTACCGATTGTCGTAAGTATTAGCGATGTAAGTCTCAGGTTAAGACTATACACACCTACCTTGATTTCGGCCTCCCATAGACACCTAGTCATAATACCAATGGGATTCCGAAGGGTCTATCCAGAGCGAAGCTGTTTCCCGTACCATCGGTGAAACACGACCTCCTATCGCACTTGCACAAGTATCCAATACTTATATATATGAGAACTATGCCGTTGTGCCCTCACAACGCGCACAAGTGCAATACTAGCCTATTCCGCATTATCGATGTCCAGTCTCGATAATACTACGGCTAGGGATATTTAATGATTAATCCTTCGTGGACTGATACTGTCTCATATCATCTCAATCCAGGAACTAATCATAGGGACCTCTCTTCATTTATATATCTATGGTGATCTAATCACAAATGATGAGAGTGCAATTTCCTTATTACATAGTTAATTTGCTACAACAACACAATGATCTGTGCAAATAGTGACGCTATGGGTCATATTATCCAACAATCTCCCACTTGGCACATAGCCAGTCACTCGAGTGTCTAACACCCGAACTATGTACAATTCGCTCAAATTGCTGAGGAAAGGTTTTCGTCAGCGGATTTGCTTAATTATCGTCTGACGCGATTTACACGATCATCACATCGCCACGATGTATGATCCGAACGAATCAGATGATATAGAAGTATATATCTGGATCGTCGATGAGACCTTTAATTCCTTAGCCTATGCCGACGCCTAGCTCAGCTGCTAACAGAACTTTATCTAATCTTATTAGATTTATTTTCGACCCAGATGGTCTTCTATTGCTGCCTCAGCTGCAGCAATAATCCGCATTTGTTGTTTATATGGCAACAGTTATCTTGCTTGGAAGATTTCCAGCTCACTGTCCCGTTATTCAAACTTTATAGTACCGTAGTATTTTAATTGTTTGGAAACTTGCAGTAGTGATCCCAGTCACTTCAAGTTCTCCATCTCCATAGTTTAAGACAACATCTTTAGTTCTCTCAGATACTAACAGATGTTCTTAATCTTCAATTCAGTGACTATCACTTGGATTGACCCAATTGTGACTCCATATGCTCGAAGCGTATGAGACACCAATACAAGTACATTTTAAATGTACAATTTCCCAGAGAGTGTTAACAAACTCCAAATCTATCCCAGTAGATCTTTATTCCTTGAATAAAGGTTGTTACTCCCCAGAATTCTACGGAGAATTTCTTATGAAGAATATCTATGAAAGCCAAGCTTTCACCAATTGCTTTATGGGAATTTCACTGTCAGTGCGCTCTCCCACTAACCTCCTTATATACACAAGAATTATTTCGTTTTGAGTCAAATCATAAACCATTATGATTATTTCAAAACGTCAGTTCCAAGAACCTTATGCTTGCATCAATCCAAACATGGATCGAATAACCCGCAAACCTTGTTTGTCGGTTATATAAAATCGTCAGGATGTTGTAAATATCCTCCAAAAGGTTTCCTTTTCAGGAAAGCGATTTTGATCTGTAACTGACAAATTTCATAAATGAAATACGCAGTTATCAACAAGCATTTTCAAAATGGATTTACCATGGCAACAGGTAAAAAGGTTGAACCGTTATTAACACAATGTTGATAACGATACCTTTCCGTCAAAACCTTAGGTTTGCACGTTGGTATGTTGCCTTCCATGTATGTCTTCCTTGAAGACGTTTAATGTACCATAGGCACAACGCCTTGTGGTACAACAACTAGTATCCAAAATAGTTGTTAAACATGGAATCCATTCCGGACTCATGGCACTTTGCCATAACAGGGAGTCGATACCTCGTATCACTTCCTCAAAACGTAGTCGGATGGTACACCTCCATAAGATTGACATCTTTATGAGGTTAGAGCAGAAACCCATACCCTAGGTTGTTTTCTGACTCTATCCGATCTACTAGTTTCTTGTGTATTTGAAGATTAATGGTATAGATTCATCATAGATGAACTATTTGTGTTCCATTAAGGACTTCGTGCCTTGAACAGTATTACTCCGATTTTCATCGAGTATCACTATCCTCCCACTGACCACTGCATATCGATATTTCTCTCAGGAAAAACGCATGGTGAGCAACAATCACATTGTTCTCATGTGGGATTTATAAGCACTATACTTAAGGTTTCCCTTTCAGATAACCTATATTGGCACTTATCCAATTTGGGTCCTTTAGTTTGGTATCATCCAAACGTCATGCCTGGCATACCCAAATTATCAGGAATGAGAAACCCCGTTTCTTCCCTGTTCATATCCTATATGATATCTGTCAAACAGATTTATATGGAACCTTATTCTAAATAAGTTTTGCACTGTTAATACATATCCTGTAGAAGGAAATAGTAGCTCAGAGCGACTCGTGATAAACCTTATCATGTCCAACAAAATTCGGTTTTTAGTTCAGACACATCGTCTAACTGACGTGTCTCGGGAGGAGTCCTTATATGAAAGAATACCATACTCTTTCATTTATATATGAAACTTACTGCTTAAGTATTTTCCATTTCTGTCTTACCGTGGCGGAATAACACTATATAGCCGATCTGTTTGTCTACTTCGTGTCGAAACTCTAAAGTTTCCGATCTGTGTTCTTCAAAAGAAACACATAACCACAACGTGATGTCACATCCGTTAAGGTCACGAAAATTTCATGTTCACATCTAGCCTAGCTAGATATGGGCCCACTTACTTCACCATGAATAGGGCTAACAGATCGGTGGCCCTTTTACTATTACCAAGTAAATAGTATTTTAGGTATTTAACCTAATAAACTAGATTCGTAGACCTTATTTGAATAGTCAAATCAGTCCTAGTATCCACTCTTCAAAAAGTGTGGATATACGAGTCTTGTTTAATAAACTAGATTCGTAGACCTTATTTGAATAGTCAAATCAGTCCTAGTACCCACTCTTCAAAAGTGTGGATATACGAGTCTTGTTTAATTGTGTCCCAGACAACAATGCCACAAATAAGTCTCTATTGATCAAATCAATTTGAGCTATTTATTTGTCATTTTATATGTTTGAGATTTTATTTATATTCAAAATATAAATTATGTTATTTACATCTAATGTATTTATCTCAGTATCATCTTTATATAATGAAACACTTTAGTGTTTTAGAATATAAAGGTTTTATCCGCATCGGATTAAACACTGATACAGAGATAATGTCTCTAGTCTAACTAGTTACATTATAACATTTCCTAATTTAAGTACATACCCAAAGGGTAGTTCCTAAACTTAGGTTTATGCGGGTCGAAACAGCGACTTTCGTCCCGTTTCCGATTTGCAGAGAAATCTCGGCTTGAAGCCAGTATCCAGCTCACAGCGGATTCTGAACGTCAATACATATATTTTATGTACCACACTAAGTATTTAAAATCCAATTTTAATACTAGTAGTGAACATAACTTTGACAAATATTTAAAGTTAGAGCCTCGCCCTTTCTTTAATTCCTTCGTGTCTTCCATATCCAAATGGTAGTCACTTTGGGATATGTCAATTATCCTTTTCAATATTTCACAAACCTTTGGCCAAGCCTTGGGTTTCGGAATATCGAAACGATGTGCACCTTGTGCTACATGCCCAATTGCAAACTTTGACTTTTCTCCACTAGAATAGTCAATTAATTCTCCAAGAATTATTAATTGCAATTTTAATACTTTTAAATCTAAAGATAGATTTATTGTAAGTATATTAATTAAGCACTAAAGTCATCATCACATAAATCTTCCAAAGACTTTATGCTCTACTATTTGCTTAATTATGGGCTTAGTAATAATAAGTTATTTTATCAAATAAATTAACCTATTATCGATTCCCAATTGAAAATTAAATCATTTAAAACATTTAATCCAAGAATTATATATTTTAAATATTCAACCTTTTCAATTCTTTACTTGATTTTAATAGTCCAACTATTTAATCAATTATTAAGGTACTATTTATTATAATGATTACAATAATCCAATTATTTAATCAACTATAATTTTAATATTGATTACTATAATCCCATTATAAAATCAACTATCATTTAATTCAATTATATTGATTACTATAATCCAATTACAAAATCAACTATATATTGAATGAGTTTGTATATAGTCCAACTATATATTTTAATATTGATTACTATAATCCCATTATAAAATCAACTATCATTTAATTCAATTTATTGATTACTATAATCCAATTACAAAATCAACTATATATTGAATGAGTTTGTATATAGTCCAACTATATATATTTTTTAAAACAACATAAAATATTAGTCCGACTAATACTTTTGATTAATATGACGAGTAAAATATAAATGAGCGTGTTTAGCGAGTATTCGAACGAATGTTGCAAATTCAATACTTGCCTCCCACTATTTTTCGTCGAGCCTCTAACCCTCTGTGGAGTACTCGGGAAACCGCGTTTCCTAGTGGGCTAGGATCCTATTAAATAACACACAACCCTGACTTTGGTCAATAAAAAGCTGTATGCTATTTAACTAGGTAGATCTCACAGATCAATTGGATCTCATCCAATTCCTAGATCCGGTTAGGTGGACATCCAAGTCCGAAACATATGTATAATGTCAATGTATCCAATACATTTTCCCAACCATATCCTCCGAATCATCTAGGCCATGGCTTTGGCCAAAAACAAACCTAATGATTCCAGTTAAGCAGGACCCATTGACGAGGAAAGTTTCGTAATCAATGTCATTGGACAAAAAGTGATCTGACTTTGGCCAATAAAAATCACGATTTGGACAAGACACCGATATGCAACAAAACTCTCATGATTCAAGTACATCCTTGATTGACAAAGGTCTTGACTTTGGTCAAAAACAAACCAATGCCAACTTCGGATCTTGAACAAGAATCATTCAATGGAAGGATATTTGCTTAATATAGATTGAGGGATTTTCGCGTACAAATTGGCTACCAATTTAATTATCTTTGTTAAGGTCTCATCATCATACACCCTTAAACATGCATTCTAAATACATAATAAAGCGAGTATGAAATAAAATAATAATGATATGCGGATGGATACTTAACACATTGATCCTAGATCAAATCTCTCCCTTTCTCACTCAAGCTAGCACTTGTACTACTTCTACCCGTTACACTACACTTCTAAAGAAACCTCATATACATAGAGGGGAATAGGTGAGAAGAGAATACAAAGAGAAAGAAGGTGATAAGGCTGGACACGCAGGTCCAATTTAATAAATCGAATTTATTACAACAATTTCTAAAATTGCCCACCCATCTAATATCCATCCGATATACATTATTCATTCAACACAACCACGTATTCACACACATATATATACAAACAAGACATGCTTTTACAACCAATCTAATCCAATTAATTAGTCTTTATTTAAAGTGATCATCCAATGTTCAAACAACGGTTTGATTTTGCACGAGTCCAACTCGATTGAGAATAAGTACATAAGGTACGAATTCACGAATTATATCGAACTACTTATTAAATCTAATTTAATTCGTATTCAATACTAATTCAATTATTTAATTCCAAATTAAATGTTTACACTTTTAATATGCTTTAAAGACTTAGATTCTAAATCTAATCCTATTGGGTCTCAAAGCCCAACTAACATCCAATGTTAAATTCAATTCAAGTCAAATGGGCTTTCAATTGGTTTATTAAGGCTTGGGCTTTGGTCAATGTGGGTCAAACCCAATTACCAAGCCCAAATAAGGAATCACCCTTAAGTGCCATAAAACCAATTTTAAGCCCATAAGGCCCAATTAAATTTTTTAAAGCCCATTAATTAAATTTTAATATTCCAAACATTAAAGTCCAATTAATTAAAGTGTAATACCAAGATTAATATATTAAACCAAATATTTCAAAAATACCCATTTAATTTATTAATCATCTATTTTTCAAAATAAATGTCCAACATTAATTTTAACAAAAAATCAACTCCTTTACATGTCCATTATGTATTCGGCCAAGGTGAGTTTTTTGTGCCGATTTGTTTTTCAATCCGATTGAATTACTAATCTACGTCCCGTACACGTTCTAAGTCATCCAATGATCTTAAACACAAAAAATTCCAATCCACTCCAAGTAGCAACACATTCGGCCAAGGCATGAATTTGGGGGAAAAAATCATCCAATGCATTTTTCATAAAATTGATTCAATATAACATCATGCTAATACATGTAAGCATTCTTATTAATCAAATTTCATAAGAACATGCTTCAATCAATTTCATCATACCATTCGGCCAAGGTGGATTTTTTGGGGAAAAAATCATCCAATGCATTTTTCATAAAATTGATTCCATGTAACATCATTCTATATACATGCAAGCATACTTATTCATCAAATTTCACAAGAACATGCTTCAATCAATTTTACCAAATTTTAACCTAAAATTTCATGCTTGCAACATTAGCTCATGATGCCATTGTTGGTTAATTCTAAGGTCCCAAGATCAAATCAAGACATGAAATAATGTGTGAACACACCAACGGAGGTAGCGGAATACTCACATTGATCGGTAGAGTCGATTTGAAGACAAATGGACCCAAAAAACGCACTGCCATGTAAGCCTACTGCATGCAGTCCACTGCCTACAAAAACAGAAAATTGAATGAGAGAAAACGGAGCTCCTAGCTTCGTCGGATGGATCCCGTCTCATGGTCGAACCTCCCTACCACCTTCGCAAGACTTGTAAGTGTGCTAGCACTTGATTTCTCACCATGAGAAACCACTCTTAGCTTCCCTATTGCTCACGTTTTCTGGTTCAAAACCAGTGAGCATTGTGCCCATTTGGGCGAGAGAGAGAGAGAGCATTTGAGAGAGAGATGAAATGTTTTGTGTTAAGTTAAAATGATTTACCAAAAATCAATTTATATTTATGCCATAATATTTATTAAATAAATAATAAAATTATGACACAAAACATGCAATGGCTTAGAGTGTCAAACACTCAATTTCCATGCAATAACATTGAGTGCATTCTACACTATCAACATGCAATGCATTATCAATAAAATAATACATACAATGACATGTGTCATGTGGGCCCCACACGTTTCCAAATGAAAGTGGGCCCACGTGCACTCACGCGTTCGGGTTCGATATTTCCGAAATACCGAGCTTACGTCGCGACGTTAATTCAATCGAATTTAAATAAATAATTGCGCCTGGCGAAATTATTATTTACGTCGCTAACGAATTAATTCTAAATTAACTCGTTTGCCCGAATTAAAATCTAATTTTAATTCCGCGTCGAAATCTAATTTCGTCTAATATATCGAATATATTAATACATCGATTAATTCCGAATTAATCGTTCTCTCTCTTTAGACGACATTTTATCCCGGATAAAACATCTCCGTTATTAATCCTAGATTAATTCTCTCTCTCTCTTCTTTATAATCCCAGATTATTCAAGAGTGCGAGTTGTGCGTCATTGGTGGATTATCGGGAAGCGACCCATAAGTTGGCAGTAAATACGGTCGTCGGAGTGCCCGAATCACGTACGTACCAAGTACTACGTTCTACCGATTTACGAGACAAGGTCGACTCCTAACAAAGCACCAAGTCTTCCCAAGTTCTCCGGACATATTCATCAAAGAATATCTAGATCTGTATCAAGCGTAGTATACAATTGTATTGTGCGTATCGGCCCAGTATCGGATAATCACGTGCTAGGGCTGGGGCTGGATAAGTGTCTGCCCCGTCCGAAACACATATCGGATGTCTGGTAACTAGTCTCTATAATCGGATATTCATGACCTGGTCATAATATCACGATTGGATGCGCATCACTTTAAGAGCACTAATACCGTATCCTGCGTGACATCATCTCCATTATGACTGGAGTGACACTTCCGTCTTGACATCACATCCAATACACTACGATTCTCTGATAAACCCAGAGAGAGGTGAACACAGAACCAGTTAAGATCCCCCACCACCAAAACCAAAGTTTACCGATTGTCGTAAGTATTAGCGATGTAAGTCTCAGGTTAAGACTATACACACCTACCTTGATTTCGGCCTCCCATAGACACCTAGTCATAATACCAATGGGATTCCGAAGGGTCTATCCAGAGCGAAGCTGTTTCCCGTACCATCGGGGAAACACGACCTCCTATCGCACTTGCACAAGTATCCAATACTTATATATATGAGAACTATGCCGTTGTGCCCTCACAACGCGCACAAGTGCAATACTAGCCTATTCCGCATTATCGATGTCCAGTCTCGATAATACTACGGCTAGGGATATTTAATGATTAATCCTTCGTGGACTGATACTGTCTCATATCATCTCAATCCAGGAACTAATCATAGGGACCTCTCTTCATTTATATATCTATGGTGATCTAATCACAAATGATGAGAGTGCAATTTCCTTATTACATAGTTAATTTGCTACAACAACACAATGATCTGTGCAAATAGTGACGCTATGGGTCATATTATCCAACAATTAAAAACCCATAATTATCATACCTTGGCGATGATTATTCGGATTTGCTTAAACCCTAGGAATCTGCCTTCTTCACAGCGCTTTTTTATTTTTTTATTATATTTTATTATAATTATTATTATTTTAAAAGGAATTTTTGTTTTTGCGTATGTACACACATAAGCCACGTCATCAATCTGTCGCGCTTGGAGCAGGGCTTGCTACATTTCTTGGGATTCTTCCTATCTTCTGTTCAGGGCTTACACATTTCAGCCCAAAATCTTTTCATTATAAAAGTGATATCTGAATTCAATACAGTGATAAAATAACAAAGATCTCGTTTTTTTGACGGAAAACATTTTTTTTTTGTGGCCATTTTTAAATTGTAAATAATTTTGTAACATCTGAGAGTTGCTATCAATAGGGAATAAACCGTACTATCCCCTGAGCCTCTGACTTTCTAATAATGACCAACACTGATACTATTCTCTCAAACATAATTTCATATATGAGACCATTGCTCAGATCCATAACATATAATGTAAAACAGTACATAGACAATTAAATACTCAACATCAATAATTTTAACAACTTTATACACAAATACTTATACACAACTTTACTATACATATATCTGGAACTAGACTTTACTTGACTTAACTGAACTCTATTTCTAACTTGACCTGATGGACCGAACACCCTAGTGACTGCCATCAGTATCCATCCTCCCGAGCTCGTCCTCTGGGTAAACCTGCAAAACAAAACACTGGGAGTGGGGGGGTTAGATCGTTTGAACGACCTAAGTGAGTGGACAGCTAAAATAAAATAAGAACTCAAGTACTTTTGAAAGATCCATGGTTTAAAAATCAAATTTGTCTCTAAACATTTCTTTTGAAATCTCTTTCCTTATTTGAGACAACTTTCTTTCTGGAAATCTTTTCTACAAAAAATATTTCTGGTCTGAAATTTCTGAAACTCTCATAAAATAGTTTCTTATGAAAAGATTTTCTTGAAATCATCTTTTTTGTAAGGTTGTCTCTGAAAATCCTGTTTCTGCTAAAAACTTGACGGATGGGGGCGTGTTACGTATCGCCGTCCCCCCATACTCCTAACTAGAGCCAGGAGTGCAAATCCATGACATTAGGGCGTTACGTATCATCGTCCCCTAAAGCATGCCACTACCTGTCCCTGAAACTAGGGTCTTGGGGCATTACGTATCGCCATCCCCCTAGCCCCGAAAACTGATGGTCTTGGGGCGTTACGTATCGTCGTCCCCCAAGCCACAAATCTTGAGCCGGGGTGCGGATCTATGCTACCCTCCTAACTCTGAATCTAGGATTTAAGGACATCTGTCATCCCTAATCCTGAACTGCATGTGCACACGATATCTATATCCGTCAATTTCATAACTGAGTCAAGTTACATACTGAGGTGAGTTTTTCCCTCATACTTCCAAAAATCATAAAAACTCATGCTCTTTATCTCAAACTTTTCAAAATCTTTTTCATTTATGAAATAACTATAAATCATCTTGGCTAACACCCTAAAATACTTAAAAGTAAGTCTCACGTCAAAACAGATAAGTAAATAACAACTTGAAAAGAAAAAGAGTCCACTTACTGATTTGGAGTCCCGCTATCATTACTTTACTTCGCCGAAGGAGTTTGTGGTTCTTGCGATGACCTTTAATGGTAACTTAATTAGAATACGAATTGTGAAATATATTTTAAAACTATCGTCGCTATATGATATTCTAGGTTTGTGATATGATAAATTACGTGTATATGAGTTGATACAAACCTTTCGAGTGGTCTCTAATATCCTGAGTTGAAAATAAATTGACTAAAGATTAATCCTGAAAAATGGTCACGCGTCGCGACACCAATCCCTGCGCGTTGTGACGCTCACATGGGTAGGGTTGAGGCAGAAGGTTTTCATATATCGCGTCGTGATGCCAAGCTTTTGCTCGTTGCGACGCTCACTCGAGTAGGTTGAGACAGAGAGCTTCCCCTATTTCGCGTCACGACATGAGTCATTGAGCATCGCGACGCTCACAATCCAGAACCAAGTCAGGGGCAACTTCCCAGTACACGTCGCGACGTTGGGTGTTGGGCATCGCGACGCTAGGCAGATTTCAGGGCTTATCAACAACTTTCCAAGGAAATGGTGGTCTCTATTACCCCATTTCCACCCTTCCATTATCATCACACCATCTAATTCCAAAAAAAAAAAAACCCAATTCACTTATCCTTTAAAGTTTCTTATCTTAGGGATTTCTCAAAATTCTTATTTTCTAAACACTATAACCACATAAACATCAATAACCACAATTCAAAAATATCCATTAACCAACAAATCATCAAAACATCAACATTTTAAATTTGGGTTATGCTTTTCTTACCTTGAATCAATTTCTTTCTTCTTAATTAGAGCCTTCAAGCTCAATTTTCTTCTTCTTAAGCTTGTGGTGGATTGAGTTGTCTTTGATTGCCCCTTGATTTTGGTGGAAAAATGACTTCACTTTCCTAATTTCCCTTCTTCCTTCTCCTTTTTCTCTTTCATGTTTCTTATTCTTTTCTTTCCCTTTTCAAGGTGCAAGAATAGTAGCCTTTATATACTAGAGGTTATTAACTCATTTTCCTCTCCTTGATTTGTTTAGCACTTTCTAAAGAAGTCTAGGGGGTTTGAGGGATATTTAGGGTTATTGGGCCATCATATAAAAAATTATTGGGCTTGGGTTTGAAGAGTAATCTCCTTCTTTATGTCTTATTTTCGCCACTGTGCAGAGGGTTTGAGAAAATCACCAAATTCTGCCTAGTTATTCTTAGAATTTGGAAAATTGTTCAACGCAGAAGTTGTAGATCTGGGTCTTAACTTTCCGATGATATATAATTCATAAAAACCGAAGTTTGTATGAAAAAGTTACGGCCCAAGTACCACGGGCTGTCTGGATTTACCCTTGAAATGAATTTCATATTGGAACTGTGAGAATTTTGGCGATTGTCCAAAAAGATCATTTCATGAGTGTATATGTGTCCAAACATAATTTATATTATGTGATACTCGTCCCACAATGTAACAGTAGTTGAGATTTCTGGTCGTTATAAATTCTCCCCCCTTAAATAGGATTCGTCCTCGAATCCCTTCTGGGGTTTAACTCGTAGATCTGTCTTGGTTCAAGGATATATGCTCTTCTTTTTAAAAATTTAACATTAAAACTTCTGGAAATCTCTTGTCATGCTTGTACATACTACTTCAAAGTTCGTGGGCCTTAGTGAACTTTTACTTAGTACTTTACATTTATCGTTATACTACCACTAACTTTATGCATCTCGGAAATCTCATTTCTAAGCCTCTAATTATACTCAACATTCTCTATTTCGACTATTTGAATGAACTATCAGTCTTAAAATTATACTATATTCGGGGCATGATGTCTCATTTATCTTAGTTCCATTATCTCTTGCCATGACAACAATAATTCCTAAATATCATAAGAGACTTCTGTTAGTCTTCACGTTTAAGGTGTCACTATTGTATTTTGTATTACAGCTAATGACCTTCGTTTTCCCTTGACTTGTGTATATCTCGGGTTCTTCGACTACTCTTAATAATATAACCACTTAACGACCTCTTAAGATATATCTTACTAGATATTTCCTTCGCTCCATATACTAGATCTTATTCTAACATTCATTATCATATCTTAGCTAACTATTTGACCCTTTCCTTTATTTCCTTACGAGGCTCCTACTGCTTATGAGCTATTTCCTTCGATTTCTCACTTTTTTCGACTATCTATGGACTCGAAACTTCATAACCCATTGCTAACTTTTCTTGTACTATCTTTATCAACCGAAGGCTCTCAACTTGAAATGTTACTTCTGGGTAGTTTCTTTGACGATCCTTCTTGATTGGCTAAAAGTTTGGGACAAAGTATCTATACTAAGCTTGACTGTACGCACCTTTATGCTTAACCGTGTCCTTTATTATTAATTTTGGCACTAGTTATCCTTTTCTAGTTTATATTCGTATTATTTTTGCACTTTTAATTCCTTTGCTAGTACCAGTACGGTTACTGTCTTTACGCTAACTATTCTTTCATTGCCTACTTGCACTCTAGAATACTCCACTTTCTATTATCCTTCGAGTCTTATCCTGTCAAGTGCTGTCATGGTCTCTATAATTTCGGTATTCTTAGTTTCTTTGATCGTCTCTAGGTTATACTTAGTCTCTTCTCGAGTCATCTTATACATTATCCTCAATGGTGCATTGCGAAAGGAAACATACGGGTTACTATTATCCATATTCCTCCTGAAAGGATTACTATTCTGTAATACCATTGAAAATATATCTTATCATTATACACCTCTATCATTGTTTATTTAGTATCCTTTCTATTATCGTCTAATCCCACAGTTTTACCTCTTCCTTTCACTTGATGTCCTTTCTGTCTTCTTCCCCGTTCTTAACTATTTATGGAACTTCTGGTCCCTCTGTATCTGTCTTTTATCTTGAGGGGTATTACTTTCCAATTGTCTCTTACCGTATCTTATAAGATATTACTACATAATGGTTTCACTTGTTTCTGGGGATATCTTGAGGCGGTAATTGAGGTATTTCTTAGCTACTGTGGTATAATGTGGGTTGGGAGGGTGGGGTTTGATCCCGAAATATTTCCAGTTATGCTGAACCCACTAACTACCCGTATTACACTTGCGCATCATGTTCATCTATAAGCATGAGACTCCGGTGTTGACTAGTGTCGGCTTCCACACTAAGATACTTCTGCTATATATTATCTGAATTGTCTCTTGTTTTACTTCACTCTTGATCTGCTTTCTGACTATCGATCATACTACCTCTTATTGTGAACCTTCTTTAGAGTCATGCTATCTAAATACTCTATTACTCTATCATGTTGCCTCTGTACTCCTTCCTACTAGTTTATGTTGCTTAACTATCTTAAGTCGTTATTTTCTCTTAGAGTCTTACTATACTCCATTTGTTAATCATTCTTATGAAGTTTACTCCGCTACATAGATTTCCTTTTCATCTCAGTACCTTGAACTCCTTACATCTTTATTCCCCTGGAAACTCCATCAATTTCGATTCCTTAGAGCATCTATACTAAATCTTTTAGTTCAGGTGATACTCTCCATTTAGTTCTTTTTTCATAATGTAATGAGACTCCTTTTGAGTTATATACTATATTCCTGAGAGTAATTCTCTTTGATCCCTTCGTACTTTTGAGTCTTTACTTCCTGACATGATCCAGGCCGACAACAAACCAAAGGACGCATTACAAGTACCAGAAGGGCCAATTACGAGGCAGAGGACGAAAAGACTCAGAGAAGCAATGACAGGATTAGTTCAGAGTTTTATGGCTGACTGCAACAAACAAATAGAGATGCATGTGGGCTTCGATGGAAAGGGCCCAAAACCATTTCACTTGGCCCAAATCAGTTTAGAATAAAGCTTCCTAGGCTTTTGAAGACTTAAGGACTTAAAGACTTGATATTTGTGTAATTTCGTTTTTAGGGGCATTGTTGTCTTTATGCCTTTAGGGTTTCTTTTTGTAACACTATTTAAGCTTACTTTCTTCTTCATTTGAGGCAACCAACGAATTTGAAAACTCAAAAGCTTAAAGCTTTGGCTATGGCCGAATTATTGTAAGGGAGGGATTCCCCTTTTCAAGTTTGAATCGACTTATCTAAGTTTTGGCAAAAAAATGATTTTTTTTGGTTGAATCTAGTTTGTTCCATATTATCATTTAGGTGCCCGTGGAGGGTATCCCATCAAAATTTCTATAGCGGTGCCAAATTTTCTCCCGAAATTGCATACGACCGTGAATTTGCATGCTTATTTTTTTCCATTGTGCTAATTGTTCACTTCTTTATTCCAAATACTTTAGTTTAAGTATTATTGATTGAGTCTTCTTCGTTGCTATTCCTGTTCATATTTTGTTTCCACCTGTCCCATATATATTATTAGACCTTTGTGTTTCATGCTGGCTTGAGGACTACATTTGGTTTGTATTCTTGGATTTAGTGTGATTCACATTTGAATGGAGGACGAACTCAAGAGTGGTAAAAGGCAGTGATTGTGAGCACAGTATCGGGTAAAGCCAATAGAGTGCAAACACGAGTGGAGTGATATCATTCGAGTGTAAACACGTAAGATTGTGAGGATTTAGATATTTGCTTTACTTTCTTGTTATTTCTAATCTGTTTATTTAGTGTTGAGATGGCAGGTCTAACTACTGATGAAAAGCTTGAGGCTTTGGATATGAAATTTACAGATATGATGGAGAACATGAATACTGCTTTGGAGAGATTGTCCAAGAGTGTCGAGAGTATTCAAACTAGTAGCGGTCCCAGAGTACCACCACCTCAGAATGTACCACCACCTCACAATGTGCCACCTCGTCGTGTACCACCACAATATGTACCACCAGATGAAGAGGAAGCTGAGAATGAGTTTGATGATTCTGATGGTTTTGATGATGTGGAGGAGAGATTTTAGCCTGGGCATGATAGGAGGCCTAATAGGAGGTTTGATAGGAGGAATGATAGGAGGGATAGACGGTTTGATGATAGAGGTGCATTTGATGCCAGAAGAGGGGATTATGATCGGAGAGGATATGGTAGGCGAGGAGATGTAGATGGTGATCTAGGTAGCATCAAGATCAAGATACCAACATTCCAAGGCAAGAATGATCCTGAAGCTTATTTAGAGTGGGAAAAGAAAATAGAATTGATTTTCAATGTCATCACTACTCAGACGAGAAGAAGATCAGTCTGGCAGCAATTGAGTTTACCGATTATGCTATGATTTGGTGGGATCAGCTTGTCTCTACTCGGAGGAGAAACTATGAGAGACCGGTTCAGACATGGGCAGAATTTAGGGGTCTCATGAGAAAGAGATTTATACCCAGCCATTACTATAGGGAGTTGTATCAGAAACTACAACATCTGTATCAGGGGACCAAAAGTGTTGAGGACTATTACACAGAGATTGAAGTTTCCATGATCAGGGCAAATGTAGTTGAGGATGCAGAAGCTACTATGACACGATTTCTAGGAGGCTTGAATAGAGAGATTGCAAACATGGTGGAGTTACATCATTATGTTGATTTGGAGGATATGCTTCACATGGCTATCAAGATAGAAAGGCAACTCAAGAAAAAGTCAACATCTAGATTTGGTACTCAGGCTACTTCTGCATGGAAAGGGAAATGGGTTCCGAATGAGAAGCGAGATGGAGGCTTTGACAAGCCTAGAGGCGAATTCAGTGGAAGCTTTAATAAGTCTAGGGCCGAACCTAGTGCCAAGGGTAAAGAGGCTGCGGAACCGAGCAAAACTAGATCAAAACCTGAGGGTGCAGCTGCTAGAACAAAAGATGTCAAGTGTTTCAAGTGTTTGGGCATGGGACACTATGCTTCACAATGTCCCAATAGGCGTACCTTAGTGATTTATAAAAAGAGTGGAGAGGTGTACTCTACAGATAGTGAGGTTGAGGAGGAGATGCCAGAGTTGGAGGATGCTAGTGACCATGAGGGAGTTGCATACCCGCTGGATAACTTATCCTTAGTTGTCAAGCGTGCTTTGAGTGCACATGTTGTAGAGGATGAGAGTGTGCAGCAGAGGGAGAACATATTCCATACTAGGTGCCGTGTGAATGGCAAGGGGTGTAGTATGATCATAGATGGGGGCAGTTGTACTAATGTTGCTAGCACAGCTTTGATTGAGCGATTGGGGTTGAGTTGCTTGAGACACCCGAAGCCTTACAAGTTGCAGTGGTTAAATGATTGTGGGGAGATAAGTGTGACAAAGCAGGTACTGTTGAGCTTTACCATTGGGCCATACACAGATGATGTCCTATGTGATGTGATACAGATGCATGCAGGACATATTCTTTTGGGCAGGCCGTGGCAGTTTGATAAGAAGGTTATTCATGATGGGTTCAAGAACAAGTACTCTTTCCAGCATAAGGGAAAACCCATTACATTGTACCCACTTACACCTGCACAAGTCCATGAAGATCAGGTTAAGTTGCAACTTGAGCGTGACAAAGAGAGAGCGAAGGGAAACACCACCTTGGGTGAGACTAGTGAGAGTGGTGTATCTGGTGAGAAAAATAAGGCCAAGGCCGTGGGAGTTTCCAAGGGGAGTGTGAGTGAACGTAAGGGGGAAACAAAAGAGAGAGTTAAAAAGAGTTTCTACATGGGTGAGGGTGAAGCAAGGAAAGCGTTCAAGGCTAGCAAGCTCATGTTATTGTTAGTCTATAAGGAGCCTCATATTTATTTTACTAACTCTGACCATTTGCTTCAAGTGTCTATTTCATCTCTTTTGCAGGATTACAGTGACGTACTGACAGAGGACATACCTAGTGGGCTTCCACCCATTAGAGGTATTGAACACCAGATTGACTTCATACCTGGAGCAGTCATTCCTAACAGACCGGCTTATAGGAGCAATCCCGAGGAGACAAAGGAGCTACAAAGGCAAGTACGGGAGTTGATGAACATGGGGTATGTAAGGGAAAGCATGAGTCCTTGTGCAGTACCAGTGCTTCTAGTTCCTAAGAAAGATGGGACGTGGCGTATGTGCGTTGACTGCCGAGCTATCAACAATATTACGGTAAAGTATCGTCACCCCATTCCTAGGCTAGATGACATGTTGGATGAATTGCATGGTTCCAAAATTTTTAGTAAGATTGATTTAAAGAGTGGATACCATCAAATTCGCATGAGAGAGGGAGATGAGTGGAAAACTGTATTTAAGACTAAGTATGGCTTGTATGAATGGTTAGTTATGCCATTTGGTCTCTCAAACGCACCTAGCACATTTATGAGATTGATGAATCATGTTATGCGTGCATTTTTAGGTAAGTTGTTGTGGTTTATTTTGATGACATCTTAGTTTATAGTAAAACAGTAGATGAGCATGTAATGCATTTGGAGCATGTACTTGATGTTTTACGAAAAGAACAATTGTATGCTAACTCTGACAAATGCACATTTTGCATGGATAGAATTGTTTTTCTTGGCTTTGTTGTGAGTGCAGATGGCATCGAGGTAGATGTGGAGAAAGTAAAGGCAATTCAGGAATGACCTACACCAACTACAGTGACAGAAGTCCGAAGCTTTCATGGGTTAGCGAGCTTCTATAGGAGATTTGTCAAGGACTTCAGTAGCATTGCCGCGCCATTGACTGAGGTAGTAAAGAAGACAGTTGGTTTTCAATGGGGCGAGGCGCAAGAGCGAGCATTCCAGGACCTTAAAGCGAAGTTATGAAGTGCACCCATTTTAGCACTACCCAACTTCGAGAAGACATTTGAGATTGAGTGCGACGCATCAGGGTTAGGTATTGGAGCAGTTCTCATGCAAGAAAAGCGGCCAATAGCCTATTTTAGTGAGAAGCTGAATGGAGCAGCTTTGAGGTACCCCACGTATGACAAAGTGTTATATGCACTTGTGAGAGCACTTGAGACATGGCAGCACTACTTGTGGCCTAAAGAGTTCGTGATCCACACCGACCATGAATCATTAAAACACTTGAAGGGTCAAGGTAAGCTGAATAAGCGACACGCAAAATGGATGGAATTCGTTGAGTCATTTCCATATGTTATACGCTACAAGCAAGGTAAAGAAAACATAGTGGCTGATGCATTATCTCGCAGGTATGTTTTACTTACTTCAATACATGCACAGATGTTGGGATTTGATTTGATTAAGGAATTATATGAGTGTGATTCTGATTTTGGTGAGATTTATGCTACTTGTGCAAAGTCATCTTTTGGAAAGTTTTACATTCATGATGGATTCTTATTTAAAACGAACAGGTTGTGTGTTCCTGCTTGTAGTATGTGTGAGTTGCTTGTGAAAGAAGCGCATGGGGGAGGTTTGATGGGGCATTTTGGGATTACTAAGACTTTAGCTATTTTACATGAGCACTTTTATTGGCCTAAAATGAAACGTGATGTTGAGCGTATTTGTGATAAGTGTCTAACATGTAAGCATGCTAAATCTAAATTAATGCCACATGGTTTGTATACTCCTTTTCCTGTACCTAGTGAACCCTGGGTTGATATATCGATGGATTTTGTGTTAGGTTTGCCTAGGACAAAGAGGGGTAGAGATTCAATCTTTGTTGTAGTTGATAGGTTTAGTAAAATGGCTCATTTCATTGCATGTCATAAAACCGATGATGCTACAAACATTGTAGATTTATTTTTCAGAGACATAGTGCGACTCCATGGTATACCTATGAGTATTGTATCTGATAGAGATGTTAAGTTCCTTAGCCATTTTGGAAGGTGTTGTGGGCTAAACTAGGCACCAAATTATTGTATTCTACCACATGTCATCCACAGACTGATGGACAAACAGAGGTAGTTAATAGGACTTTATCTCAATTATTGCGCACTATAGTTGGCAAGAATTTGAAGAGTTGGGAAGATTGTTTGCCATTTATTGAGTTTGCCTATAATCATAGCATTCATTCTTCTACATCATTTTCACCTTTTGAAATTGTTTATGGTTTTCAGCCACTAACGCCATTGGATTTGTTACCTTTGCCTGTTGATGAGCATGTGGGGCTAGATGGAAAAAGGAAAGCCGATTTGGTGAAGCACATACGTGAGAAAGCAAGAGAGCAAATACAATGAAAGAACGAGCAATATGCTTCTCATGCTAATAAGGGCAGAAAGCGTGTGGTATTTCAGCCTGGAGATTGGGTTTGGGTACACATGCGCAATGAGAGATTTCCTAAACAACGTAAATCTAAGCTATAACCGAGAGGGGATGGTCCATTTCAAGTTTTGGAACGGATTAATGACAATGCATACAAGCTGGATTTACAAGGTAAGTATAATGTGTCTGCTACATTTAATGTTTCTGACTTAACTCCTTTTCATGCAGGTACAGATTCGAGGTCGAATCCTTTTCAAGAGGGAGGGGATGACATGATCCAGGCCGACAACAAACCAAAGGACGCATTACAAGTACCAGAAGGGCCAATTACGAGGCAGAGGACGAAAAGACTCAGAGAAGCAATGACGGGATTAGTTCAGAGTTTTATGGCTGACTGCAACAAACAAATAGAGATGCATGTGGGCTTCGATGGAAAGGGCCCAAAACCATTTCACTTGGCCCAAATCAGTTTAGAATAAAGCTTCATAGGCTTTTGAAGACTTAAAGACTTGATATTTGTGTAATTTTGTTTTTAGGGGCATTGTTGTCTTTATGCCTTTAGGGTTTCTTTTTGTAACACTATTTAAGCTTACTTTCTTCTTCATTTGAGGCAACCAACGAATTTGAAAACTCAAAAGCTTAAAGCTTTGGCTATGGCCGAATTATTGTAAGTGAGGGATTCCCCTTTTCAAGTTTGAATCGACTTATCTAAGTTTTGGCAAACTTAGTGGCGTCTCCATTGCTAGCAAAACACTACAAGGAATCATCTTAAAGGTTCTCAAGGGCAAGTTCTTTGTGGGTCTTCTTTGTGGCCTTGGAAGGGTTTTGTTTCTACAAAATCATATTCGCGGGTTCTTGGGGTTCTGTCTGTTGCTTGGGGTTTGCTTGGATTTTGAATCCAAGTGGGTTTCTTGTCACTTCCTTAAGGGTTTTCCAATTTTAACGATGACTTCTAGATTTGGTTCGACTTATTGTGACTTCGAACTATTCTATCTCATGTTTCTTATCTATGTTCCTTTGAACTCATTGATTTGGTTGTCTAGCCGTCTCGCGATTCGTCTAATTTGTCAAATGCTCTTCTTCACTGGTTCTTCTCCTTACTGAGCTCTCGGCGAAGGGGTGAGTATATGCATTCCATAGAGATATGTGAATACGCATTTCTGTTATTTACTATTCATTCCATTGGTTGTTATACCGACTATTTTATGTCTTAAAGTTCCTTAATATTTATCAATCAACCTAAAGTCTTCTTTTACTTACTGTCTTCAAGTTACGTTGTCTTTGCCACTATACTTGCTGAATTTGCTTGTTACTAATTGTATCATTTTGATTTGTTTCTATATTCTATCTATTAGCTTTAAGTCGTATTACTGAGGCTAGTAGTCATTTATCTTATGAGTTTCCTTATGGATCTATACTTCTTACTATAGATCACGGCTATGGTACTATATCATACTGTTTGCACTGGTACTTTTGCTAAGTTGGTAGTGTATTCAATTCTCATGGGTTCCTACTGGTATTAGTCTGATCTTATAGGTTATCACTAGTACTGTGAACTTGTTCATCCTGGCTTAGGTTGGGTTCTTATTTGTCTGACTTTAGAAGTCTCATTGGTCTCTTCTAGGTAAACCATCCTTCCCAATTTCACTACTTATGTCTTAGAATTTTAACGTTATGCGAACTGAGTTTCTGTACCATTATCTATTTCTATGTTGTCACGAGTTGGAACAATTATTTTACGTCTCTACGGATGTTGATTTTCCTTGTTCTGGTATTCTATGTCTTGGTAGAATTTATTGCTCATATAAAATAAGTATAAGATAAACTCCTTCAAAATAGCTTTTTCTACCGATATTACTAAGGGGTGAGAACCTGAATAGTTTAGGATCATATCTATGTCAGTTTGCTTGGGTAAGGTAGTTAATCATCTCCGCTTACGACCTTAATTTGCTTTCTTGCGGGCCTGAGTTTGGGGACCTATAATCTATTCTCCCTTCTTGACGACTCTAGTCTATCGGGACTCCTATACCAAATTTTGATTTCTTACCTCTCTTATGCTTTAGACTATCCTTTGCTATTCGAAAGGCTTGTCATCTACACAGGGTATTCAAAGGCCATTGATTTGGTTTGAAGGATCTTCTTAAGGAAGGAAATAATCTTGCGAAAAAGAGAAAACCTTACATAGGTCTATTTGGCATTCTTACTCTTACTCAGACTTGCTATATTCTTTTTTACTGCTATAAGTTCTAGTGCTCTCTTTAACATCTATTTTTGTATTCCTCCCACTTACAGTCTCTGGTTACTTAAACATCTATGTATCATTCCTTACTTTTCTTTCTAGCTTTCTCTTTCTCTTCCTACCTTTCTGGGTGAATATCCTTAGAATTTTACTGCTTATCTTCATAACTTGCCTTGGACATTTCGAAAATGAACCAGGATAGCTACGGAAGGATTTTCAAAGAATATAACTACTTCATAAGAAAGGATATTCGAATAGTTCAGGAAATTTTACTAACCTGTCTATAGAACTTTGAGGACGTACTCGAGGATCGAATACTGGAGAGGTAATGCATCGCATACTAGTACCTAGGCATACTACGTATACAAGACCTCAGCACCCTGCCCACTGCAGTTACTGACTCCCTAGGCCATGCTTTGATAATATCTTTGTTACATCTTCAATCTAGGAGATGCTACCGGAAGGGAATCGGCCGTACTATCCCTCTAAGCCTCTGACTTTCTAATAATGACCAACACTAATACTATTTTATCAAGTATAGTTTCATATATAGGACCATTGCCCAGATCCATAACATATAATGTCAAATGGTACACAGACAATTGAATACTCAACATCAATAATCTTAACAACTTTATACACAAATACTTATACACAACTTTACTATACAGATAAGGAACTGGACTTTACTTGACTTGATTGAACTCTATTTCTGACTTGACCTGGTGGACCGAACACCATATTGACTGCCATCAGTACCCATCCTCCTAAGCTTGTCCTCTGAGTAAACCTGCAAAACAAAACACTGGGAGTAGGGGGTTAGATCGTTTGAACGACCTAAGTGAGTGGACAACTAAAATAAAATAGGAACTCAAGTACTTTTGAAAGATCCATGGTTTAAAAATCAATTTTGTCTCTAAACATTTCTTTTGAAATCTCTTTCCTTATTTGAAAAAACTTTCTTTCTGGAAATCATTTCGGAAAACTATTTCTGGTTTGAAATTTCTGAAACTCTTATAAAACAGTTTCTTATGAAAATATTTTATTGAAATCATTTTTTCTGTAAGACTGTATCTGAAAATCCTGTTTTTGAAAATTATTTATCTAAAAGTCTGCTGAAAACCTGAAGCATGGGGGCGTTACGTATCGTCGTCCCCCCGTGCGCCTAACTAGAGCTAGAAGAGCGAATCCACATCATTGGGGCGTTACGTATCGCCGTCCCCCAAAACATGCCACTACATATCCCTGAAACTATGGTCTAGGGGCATTACGTATCGCCGTCCCCCTAGCCCTGAAATTTGGTGGTCTTGAGGCGTTACATATCGCCGTCCCCCAAGCCATAAATCTGGAGCGGGGTGCAGATCTATGCTACCTTCCAGACTCTTAATCTAGGATTTAGGGGCATCTGTCATCCCTAGTCGTGAACTGCTTGTGCACACGATATCTATATCTGTCAATTCCATAACTGAGTCAAGTTACAAACTGAGGGGGGTTTTCCCCCATGCTTCCAAAAATCATAAAACTCATGCTCTTTATCTCAAACTTTTTCAAAACCAACCCCAAGGGGTTGCCTCAGTGGTAAAGGCTTTGGGCTTGAGTGGTTTGCTCCCTCTCAGGTTCAAGGTTTGAATCCCACTAGATGCATTTCCTTGGGGCTATGCCCCCCAGTGTGAAAAGCCAGCGACTTACCATGATCTGTGTTGGGAAACTTCTGAGTGCACGGGGCACAGGTCTCAGAGATTAGTCGAGGTGCGCGTAAGCTGGCCCGGACACCTCGGTTATCCAAAAAAAAAAAACTTTTCAAAACCTTTTTCATATATGAAATAACTATAAATCATCTTGGCTAACACCCTAAAACACTTAAAAATATGTATCGCGTCAAAACAAGTAAGTAAATAAAAACTTGAAAATAAAAAGAGTACACTCATTGATTTGGAGTCCCGCTATCATTACTTTACTTCGTCGAATGAGTTTGTGGTTCATACGATGACCTTTAATGGTAATTTAATTAGAATACGAACCATGGAATACATTTCAAAACTATCATTGCTATATGATATTCAAGGTTTGTGATATGATAAATTACGTGTATATGAGATGATGTGAAACCTTTCGGGTGGTCTCTAATATCCTGAGTTGAAACTAAATTGACTAAAGATTAATCCTGAAAAATGGTCACGAGTCACGACGGAAATCGTTGCGCGTCGCGATGCTCACAAGGGTAGGGTTGAGGCAGAAGGTTTTCATGTATCACGTCGCGACGCCAAGCTTTGCGCATCGTGACGGTCACTCGAGTAGGCTGATACAGAAAGCTTCCTCTATTTTACGTCGCGATGCGAGTCCTTGAGCGTCGCATGCTCACAATCCAAATCCGAGTCAGGGATAACTTTCCAGTACACGACGCTAGGCCAATTTCAGGGCCTAACAACAACTTTCCAAGGAAATACTTAATAGTAACCCAACACCTCCACCTTTATACAAGTTTGTTCAATTATCCACAATCAAATTATCATATTTCCACCCTTCCATTATCATCACACCATCTAATTCCAAAATAAAAAACCCAATTCAATTATCCTTTAAAGTTTCTTATCTTAGGGATTTCTCAAAATTCTTATTTTCTTAGCACTATAACCACATAAACATCAATAACCATAATTCAACAATATCCATTAACCAACAAATCATCAAAACATCAACATTTTAAATTTGGGTTATGCTTTTCTTACCTTGAATCGACTTCTTTCTTCTCAATTAGAGCCTCTAAGCTCCTTTTTCCTCTTCTTCTTCATATGCTTGTGGTGGATTGGGTTGCCTTTTATTGTCCCTTGATTTTGGTGGAAAAATGACTTCTCATTTCTCCTTTCCCTTCTTCCTTCTCCCTCTTCTCTTTCACGTGTCTTCTTATTTTCGTTACCTTTTCAAGGTGCAAGAATAGTAGCCTTTATGTATTAGGGGTTATTAACTCATTTTTCCCTTCTTGATTTGTTTAGCTCTTTCTAGAGAAGTCTAGGGGATTTGAGGGATATTTAGGATTATTGGGCCATCATAAAAAAATTATTGGGCTTGGGTTTGAAGAGTAATCTCATTCTTTATGTCTTATTTTCACCACTGTGGAACGGGTCTGATAAAATCACCAAATTCGGCGTAGTTCTTCTCAGAATTTGGAAAAATTGTCAACTTAGAAGTTGTAGATCTGGGTCTTAGCATTCTGACGATATAAATTTCATAAAAATCGAAGTTCGTATGATAAAATTGTTGGGGTTCTCTAAGATCATGAATAGGATCAATTAAGCATAAATAAGTGTGAACAATCGAAGTAAGATAGCGGAAAATTACTTACAACGATCAGATAAGTGGATGTAGAGAATAACAAAATTTTCCTCCTTTGAGAAGTGCTCCAAGATCTCCTTTGATTGTATGTTTGATTTAGCTCCAAGCTTGATCTTTGAATTCCAAACTCAAAGGGAAATTTTCCCTAACACCTTTGAATGACTACTTGGAAGTGCTAGCTTGAAGAAAAAACTGCAAAAAAATTTCTTCTAAGAGAGGAGAAGCAACTCACGATTTTTGGCCTTGGGAGAGAGAGAGAGAGTTTTTCAAATTGTGTTGTGTAATTGTAAAATGATTTTCCAAAAGTCAATAACCTTTTACCAAAATCAACTTTGGTAAATGTCATTCCAAATGACAAAAGGTGTCTTACAAGTTACTAAAAATCTTCACTAACTTCCATCACCAAAAAGTAAGTGAGGTTGACTAGTGATGTGACTTGATGTGGGCCCCACTTTAATTCAAAATTCGAGTGGGCCCGCAAAACACTTATCGGGCTCGAGTTCGTTAATTCTGAATTAACGAATTTTCCGTTGCGACTTAATTAAATCATATTTAATTAAATAATTGTAGACAACAGAACCTGGGCGACGCTGTTCTAGGCTCGCGGCCTAGTTGGGAGTACGAAATAACATGGAGTCGCCACCTGGTGTGAACTGGGACAAAGATTTAAGGCCGCACTCACCCCTCGCAAGGGAAGACCTCAAACCGTTGGGTTCGGAATGGTCCCTTACTTATGCCACTTATGATGATATGATTTGTGCAATAAACTAACCGAATTTATTCAATATTCATGCTCAAGGGTACTTAGATCTAACATGCTTTCATCCAAATAACTCTACGCGATATAACACAACGAGCATATTGAACCATTAAACCAAAGTAAACAAATAACTAATTAAACATAAACATAAACTAAACGAAACATCATGCATAAAGAATGAAGAAACAACATGCCTAAATAACACAATCATGCTTTGAAAATTAAATAACAAGACTAAATTAACTCATGCTTAAAATAAACGGCCTAGAACTATGACATGCTCAAATACAAGTTTGGATGAGATGAAATACATGTCTCTTAAGTGGTACGTGGCGTTGTATCCTGAGTACAAACCGCACTACCGTCCATTTGGAGTCGGCTACGGAATTTATGTCCGGGTTTCCATCCTATATACCACAAAAGGGAATACATATTCCGCTCATCCAACAATCACATCATGCCTCAAACGACTCTCATGCGATAATATTTCTAAAATAAATAAAATAAATGAAAGATAATAAATAAAAGGGTGCCCTCAGGTCTAACCTCTTTTGTTGTCTCAAGAAAGGGCGTTACACGTCCGTTGGAAGGGTGAATGATCCGCAACTCTTTTGGTTCACCAACTTAACATCTTTTCTCGCTGTTTTGCTGTTCGGGCTACTGTTTTCACTCCGTTTTGCTGCTGTTTGTGTTGTATTCTCTGGTTACTGTTTCTTGGTAATTTAGGGGACTGTTTTGGCACGTTTGGAGGGGTATTGGGCTGCTGTTTTAGGGGCAGAATTTTTGGTGATGTTTGGGGACAGTTTTCACGGCAATTTGAGGGTGTTTTGCGGCAATTACTGGCAGTGAAGTGAGGCTGTTTGCGTGCAGTGAAAATAGGCGTGAATGGCTATGTATTGGTCATTGCTGTGTGCGTTAATGCGTCGTCAATTGGATGAGTGTTGGCTGTTTTGTGGGGTGTTGGTCAAAGCGGTGGGGGCAGCGCGTGAAGGGTTTATGGCTGAGATGCTTGCTGTGAAAATGGGCAGTAGGCATGTGGCTTTTGTGACGTGAGTGGAAAGAGACTGAAGCGTGAACGTGGCTGGAAAGTGAAGGATGAGGGGCAGGTGAAGGCATTCGTGAATTAGCAAAGATAGGGGCAGTGTGGGGTGGCTATGCGTGAGGCGTGAAGGGGGAATTCACAGGGCAGTTCTCGGCTGTGAAGGAAGGTAGATGCGTTGGTGTTGGAAGGTGGTGTGGGTGTGAATATGAGGGTTGTGCAGGAAGTGTTTGTGGCGTGAATAATGAGGGCTTTAATGTGTGTTTCTTGTGTGAATCTGCCAGGGTTTGAATGTGTGGAGAGGGGTTATTTTTATAGGCAAGGGGATGGGTTTTACCTTGTTGGGGAAGGAACCAAATTTGTGTATTAATTAGGAGATATTTTTAATTTAGTATGTGATAGGGAAAATCTTTAATTAGGGGAATTAATTTGATTTGTTCTTTTTAGTTAAGGATATGATTTATTTTAATTAGGCAAGGGATCCATGGGATTTATTTAAATTGGTAGGTGATTTAATTAAATTAGGAATGTGTATTATTTAAATTAGGAATTTAATTTAATTAGATTTTAATTTAATTTCAAGTTTAATTTAATTTGTGACATGTATTTTAAATGTTTTAATCATTTAATTTGTGAGATGTGTTTTAAATGTTTTAATTATTTTTTTGATGTGAATTAATGGGTTTGGTGTGTTTTTAAAACAAAGGTCTAACAAGCGAACCGAAGCTAAACAACAAGGTTAAATCCAACGAAAATTCCATTCTCCAACTTTACCCTTCCAACGTCCGTTTCCCGCGACTTTCATGACTAAGGAGGTAGTTGCCTCCATACGAGACTCATCATTGGGCTAATGTGTAAAAATGCAATGCCTACAGTCGCCCCCACTTTGATGGGACTTGTGTAGTGCGTGACAATGACAATCCTATCAAAGTACATGCGATGCATTTTCACTTACCTGGCTCGCCAGCTGCCACCTGGTTTGCCTGCTGCTTCGAACTGAGTTGATTATACGATGGGCACCTCGACCCTGGGACGCATCCCGGAACTACTAATGACAACGGGGGCACCTCGACCCTCGAACTGATGATGTAGTGGGCACCTCGACCCTGGGTACGCATCTCGACCCGGAACTACAACCGACAACAGGGGCACGCATCTCGACACTGGGCACGCATCTCGACCCAATACCGCTGACAATAGGGACCTCGCCCTGAATATGATGATGTAGTGGGCACCTCGACCCTGAGTACGCATCTCGACCCGGAACTACAAACGACAACGGAGGCACGCATCTCGACCCTGGGCACGCATCTCGACCCAATATTGCTGACAATAGGGACCTCGCCCTGAATATGATGGTAGTAGGCACCTCGACCCTGGGTACGCATCTCGACCCGGAACTACAAACGACAACGGGGGCACGCATCTCGACCCTGGGGACGCATCTCGACCCAATACCGCTGACAATAGGGACCTCGCCCTGAATATGATGATGTAGTAGGCACCTCGACCCTAGGTACGCATCTCGACCCGGAACTACAAACGACAACGGGGGCACGCATCTCGACCCTTGGTACGCATCTCGACCCAATACCGCTGACAATAGGGACCTCGCCCTGAATATGATGATGTAGTGGGCACCTCGACCCTGGGTACGCATCTCGACCCGGAACTACAACTGACAACGGGGGCACCTCGACCTTGGGCACGCATCTCGACCCAATACCGCTGAAAATAGGGACCTCGCCCTGAATATGATGATGTAGTGGGCACCTCGACCCTGGGTACGCATCTCGACCCGAAACTACAAACGACAACGGAGGCACGCATCTTGACCCGGGGCGCGCATCTCGACCCAATACTACTGACAATAGGGACCTCGCCCTGAATATGATGATGTAGTAGGCACCTCGACCCTGGGTACGCATCTCGACCCGGAACTACAAACGACAACGGGGGCACGCATCTCGACCCTGGGTATGCATCTCGACGCAATACCGCTGACAATAGGGACCTCGCCCTGAATATATGATGTAGTGGGAACCTCGACCCTGGGTACGCATCTCGACCCGGAACTACAAACGACAACTAGGGCACGCATCTCGACCCTGGGCACGCATCTCGACCCAATACCGCTGACAATAGGACCTCGCCCTGAATATGATGATGTAGTAGGCACCTCGACCTTGGGTACGCATCTCGACCTGGAACTACAAACGACAACGGGGGCACCCATCTCGACACTGGGCACGCATCTCGACCCAATACCGCTGACAATAGGGACCTCGCCCTGAATATGATGATGTAGTAGGAACCTCGACCCTGGGTACGCATCTCGACCCGGAACTACAAACGAAAACGGGGGCACGCATCTCGACCCTGGGTACACATCTCGACCCAATACCGCTGACAATAGGTACCTCGCCCTGAATATGATGATGTAGTAGGCACCTCGACCCTGGGTACGCATCTCGACCCGGAACTACAAACGACAACGGGGGCACGCATCTCGACCCTGGGTACGCATCTCGACCCAATACCGCTGACAATAGGGACCTCGCCCTGAATATGATGATGTAGTGGGCACCTCGACCCGGAACTACAACCGACAACGGGGGCACCTCGACCTTGGGCACGCATCTCGACCCAATACCGCTGACAATAGGGACCTCGCCCTCGAACTGATAATGATGTAGTGGTCTTCGCCCCTAGACTGATACTGATATGGGCCTCGCCATCAAACTGATATTGATGTGGGCCTCGCCCCTAAACTGATATTGATGTGGGCCTCGCCCCCAAACTGATACTGATGTGGGCCTCGCCCCTAAACTGATATTAATGTGGGCCTCGCCCCAGATTGAAACTGATGTGGGCCTCGCCCCCAGACTGACACTGATGTGAGCTTCACCCCACACTGATATGGGCCTCGCCCCAAACTGATACTAACGTGGGCCTCGCCCTAAACTGATACTGATGTGGACCTCACCCCCAAACTGATACTGATGTGGGCCTCGCCCCAGATTGATACTGATGTGGGCCTCGGCCTCAGACTGATACTGATGTGGGCCTCGCCCCTTGGGACTCATCCTCAAAACTGGTGCAGATGTGAGGTGGTTCATTCCCGAACCTTGTTGTGTGAGGTGGTTCATTCCCGAATCGTTACTGTGAGGTGGTCCATTCCTGAACCATGCTTTATTCTTGGAGTGCCATTCCCGGCTTGTTCATTACCAAACCGTGCTCCATTCTTGGAGTACCATTCTCGGCTTGTTCATTCCCGAACCTTACTCCATTCTCGGAGTGCCATTCCCGGCTTGTTCATTCTCGAACTGTGCTCCATTCTCGGAGTGTCATTCTCAGCTTGTTCATTCTCGAACTGTGCTCCATTCTGGGAGTGTCATTCTCGGCTTGTTCATTCTCGAACTGTGATCCATTCTCGGAGTGTCATTCTCGGCTTTGTTCATTCTCGAACTTTGATCCATTCTCGGATTACCATTCCTGGCTTGTTCATTCTCGAACTCTGATCCATTCTTGGATTACCATTCCCGGCTTGTTCATTCTCGAACTCTGATCCATTCTCAGATTACCATTCTCGGCTTGTCCATTCTCGAACTCTGATCCATTCTCGGATTACCATTCTCGGCTTGCTCATTCTCGAACTCTGATCCGTTCTCGGATTACCATTCCTGGCTTGTTCATTCTCGAACTCTGATCCATTCTCGGATTACCATACCTAGTAGAATTGATCTGATATCTCCATACCCGGAGTGTCGTATCTGGCAGAGCTGATCTGATATCTCCATACCCGAAGTGCCGTACCTGGAAGAACTGATCTGATATCTCTATATCCAGAGTGCCGTACCTGGCATAACTGATACTGAACCAATGTGGGCCTCGCCCCCATAATGCCATACCCAGCAGAACTAATACTGAACCAATGTGGGCCTCGCCCCCAGAATGCCATACCTGGCATAACTAATACTGAACCAATGTGGGCCTCGCCCCAAAAATGCCATACCCGGCAAGCCTGCTATTGATGCTCATGATAATGTGGGCCTCACCCCAGAGTGCCATACCCGGCTAAACTGATGCTGATAATAATGTGGGCCTTGCACTATGATTCATTCCTGGATTCATTCCAAAACTCTGACAGCGTGGGCCTCGGCCCTAGGATTTATTCTCGGATTCTTTCCAAATTTTGACGACGTGGGCCCCGGCCCTCGGATTCATTCCCTATGTTCATTCCAAATTCTGACAACGTGGGCCTCGGCCCTAAGATTCATTCTCGATGCTGCTGACAATGTGGGTATCGACCCTGGGCTTCTTTCCCGGATTCTACTGATGTGGGCCTCGACCCTGGGATTCATTCCCGGATTCATTCCAAAACTCTGCTGATGTGGGCCTCGACCTTGGGATTCATTCCAAAACTCTGCTGATGTAGGCCTTGACCCCGGGACTCATCTCCAAACTGAAACTGATATGGGCCTCAACCCTGGGATTCATCCCCAAAACCGAAACTGATATTGGCTTCAACCCTGAGACTCATCCCCAAAACTACTACTCATATGTTGCTGATTCTAGTTGGTTTGTCTTTGCCGCTTTCTTTTTTTCTTATTTGAAACCTGTGAATACAAAACGAAACAAACACAAAAAGAATGCAAATATGTTACGTGTATGCATGCATGCATGAATGAATTTCCTATTTCATTGGGTTAGGTCTTCCGCCAGTTCTCCAGGTGATTGCTCAGTCTTCTTTCTGGTTTCATGACTTAATATCTTGTTATGTCCCTGATTCGCGATGTGGGAGACTGGTCGCCCTCAGTCTTGGTTTACCTTTCTAGTCTCCGCTGTTTGCACTTGGTCAAGATGAACCACATGGTGGGGCCTTCAATATCATCATCCTATGTCACATGCTACGAAATAGTCCCAATAGTTATACATATCATTGTCCTCAAAGAATGCTTAGTAATGAAACCAGAGAACCTTCAAAACATTCGATTCAATTCAAATCCAAGTCTTTGAACAAATGATCTATGCCAGACTCAAAGTGTGTGTGCAAATGTTCTTTCACAACTTAATCCTTAGGTAAGCTAACTCGATGATTTCGTTTCAAAAATCGGCATCGATGGGTCAAACCAACCTAAATGTCTCAATTATGCCTGCAGTTGCTTTTCTGTGCTCAATGTGGTATGGTTTTCTTTCTCTTTTGTCTTTTTCTTTTTTTTCTTTGCATTTTGAACTTCTTTTTTCTTTTCTTTTCTTTTTCTCTCTTTTTTTTTCTTTCTCTTTTTTTTTTCAACACACCTGCCCTTTAAGGTAGCATTTCTCCTCATGGTGGTCCTAATACTCGCCCATGGGTAGCTTCACGCTTATCGGTTATAGGTGGTTCAATTCTTTTCTTTAGAGACTTTTCTTTCATTTTCAACCATACCACACATCATAACATAAACAAATTAGGATAGACATCTAAGCACACGGTCATTCACCGACCCACAATTTCATCAACTAGTCACTTTGCTAACTACTTAGGTTTTCACTGCTAAGAACCATAATCAAGTGCTTACGAGTCTAACATAGATCAATTACTCAAATTATCAGATAAAAGCACATCAAAGGTTTATCGTTTCTAAGATTTCTCCCTAAAGCAATCAATTTCATCATCAGATTTATGCCTAACTATTAAGGACTAAAAACAAACAAAAAAAAATTTCTCTTTTTTTTTTTCTTTTTTCTTTTCTTTTTCTCTCTTTTTTTTTTCTTTCTCTTTTTTTTTCAACACACCTGCCCTTTAAGGTAGCATTTCTCCTCATGGTGGTCCTAATACTCGCCCATGGGTAGCTTCACGCTTATCGGTTATAGGTGGTTCAATTCTTTTCTTTAGAGACTTTTCTTTCATTTTCAACCATACCACACATCATAACATAAACAAATTAGGATAGACATCTAAGCACACGGTCATTCACCGACCCACAATTTCATCAACTAGTCACTTTGCTAACTACTTAGGTTTTCACTGCTAAGAACCATAATCAAGTGCTTACGAGTCTAACATAGATCAATTACTCAAATTATCAGATAAAAGCACATCAAAGGTTTATCGTTTCTAAGATTTCTCCCTAAAGCAATCAATTTCATCATCGGATTTATGCCTAACTATTAAGGACTAAAAACAAACAAAAAAAAAAATTTCTCTTTTTTTTTTTCTTTTTTCTTTTCTTTTTTCTTTTTTTTTTCTTTCCTTTTTTTTTTGGGCCCACCATGGTCTTTCTATTCTTGCCGTAAGGTTTTCTGTTTCTCGACTTCCTTTCCTCGATATCCATGTTTGTTAAACTCTTCTTCGACAAGTCTTTCTTTTTACTAACCCAATGGATATCTATGATGGCTTTTAAGACACAGGGGTTAACATGATGCATGTATACATGAGATGCGTGCGATGCATGTAATATATAAGCTCATAAGAATTCTACACTAGTTGGCCCATCAACATTTTAGAAACTTTTGGCCCGATTTCCATAAAGCACAGACTCGTCCCAGTTTAAATGGCCCAACAAGCCCATACTTCATGACAACAAGTCCAACTGAATCCAAATGACAATGGTCCAAAACATAAAGGAATAGTCTCTACTGATCCTACAAGTATAGTTCATACGCGGGTTTACAGGGGTATAGACAAAAGTTCTCATTTGACGAAGGATTATCCACAACTAGGACTCCCCACTCAAGGGTTCAAGCGACCAAGTGAGTGCACCTTTTTTATACCTTACGGTACGTGCCAACTAGTTACGGTGTGTGACTAACTGTCGAATGGATTTCCCGTTGTAGATTCCTCAGAGGGAGGGTGGAGCGAGGCTCTCTTAAGTACCCAAACCCCTTAGGCTCTTATCGCTTGGTGTCAAGAATAAACAATGAGTCCTCCAAACTAGTATGTCACAACGAGCTACAAGTAATGATTTATCTAGGTGCCTTCACAGCTTTTCCCCGAAGGGTTGTGAGTGAAGGAAGACACCCAACCAACACCTAGCTTCAACAAAGCCTTTGATTAACCCCCTCAACCCACTATAGAAATGGTCAACTAATGCACAAATTATACACATCACAAGACATGATTTCGAGGCCGATTCTCTAAATCCCAGTGGATTCGCCAGACTGTAGACAACAGAACCTGGGCGACGCTGTTCTAGGCTCGCGGCCTAGTTGGGAGTACGAAATAACATGGAGTCGCCACCCGGTGTGAACCGGGACAAAGATTTAAGGCTGCACTCACCCCTCGCAAGGGAAGACCTCAAACTGTTGGGTTCGGAATGGTCCCTTACATATGCCACTTATGATGATATGATTTGTGCAATAAACTAACCGAATTTATTCAATATTCATGCTCAAGGGTACTTAGATCTAACATGCTTTCATCCAAATAACTCCACGCGATATAACACAACGAGCATATTGAACCATTAAACCAAAGTAAACAAATAACTAATTAAACATAAACATAAACTAAACGAAACATCATGCATAAAGAATGAAGAAACAACATGCCTAAATAACACAATCATGCTTTGAAAATTAAATAACAAGACTAAATTAACTCATGCTTAAAATAAACGGCCTAGAACTATGACATGCTCAAATACAAGTTTGGATGAGACGAAATACGTGTCTCTTAAGTGGTACGTGGCGTTGTATCCCTAGTACAAACCGCACTACCATCCATTCGGAGTCGGCTACGGAATTTATGTCCGGGTTTCCATCCTATATACCATAAAATGGAACACATATTCCGCTCATCCAACAATCACATCATGCCTCAAACGACTCTCATGCGATAATATTTCTAAAATAAATAATATAAACGAAAGATAATAAATAAAAGGGTGCCCTCAGGTCTAACCTCTTTTGTTGTCTCAAGAAAGGGCGTTACACGTCCGTTGGAAGGGTGAATGATCCGCAACTCTTTTGGTTCACCAACTTAACGTCTTTTCTCGCTGTTTTGCTGTTCGGGCTACTGTTTTCACTTCGTTTTGCTGCTGTTTGTGTTGTATTCTCTGGTTACTATTTCTTGGTAATTTAGGGGACTGTTTTGGCACGTTTGGAGGGGTATTGGGCTGCTGTTTTAGGGGCAGAATTTTTGGTGATGTTTGGGGACAGTTTTCACGGCAATTTAAGGGTGTTTTGCGGCAATTACTGGCAGTGAAGTGAGGTTGTTTGCGTGCAGTGCAAATAGGCGTGAATGGCTATGTATTGGTCGTTGCTGTGTGCGTTAATGCGTCGTCAATTGGATGAGTGTTGGCTGTTTTGTGGGCTTGTTTGGTCAAAGCGGTGGGGACAGTGCGTGAAGGGTTTATGGCTGAGATGCTTGCTGTGTAAATGGGCAGTAGGCATGTGGCTTTTGTGACGTGAGTGGAGAGAGACTGAAGTGTGAACTTGGCTGGAAAGTGAAGGATGAGGGGCAGGTGAAGGCATGCGTGAATTAGCAAAGATAGGGGCAGTGTGGCGTGGCTATGCGTGAGGCGTGAAGGGGGAATTCACAGGGCAGTTCTCGGCTGTGAAGGAAGGTAGATACGTTGGTGTTGGAAGGTGGTGTGGGTGTGAATATGAGGGTTGTGCAGGAAGTGTTTGTGGCGTGAATAATGAGGGCTTTAATGTGTGTTTCTTGTGTGAATCTGCCAGGGTTTAAATGTGTGGAGAGGGTTATTTTTATAGGCAAGGGGATGGGTTTTACCTTGTTGGGGAAGGAATCAAATTTGTGTATTAATTATGATATATTTTTAATTTAGTATGTGATAGGGAAAATCTTTAATTAGGGGAATTAATTTGATTTGTTCTTTTTAGTTAAGGATATGATTTATTTTAATTAGGCAAATGATCCATGAGATTTATTTAAATTGGTAGGTGATTTAATTAAATTAGGAATGTGTATTATTTAAATTAGGAATTTAATTTAATTAGATTTTAATTTAATTTCAAGTTTAATTTAATTTGTGACATGTATTTTAAATGTTTTAATCATTTAATTTGTGAGATGTGTTTTAAATGTTTTAATTATTTTTTTTTTGATGTGATTTAATGGGTTTGGTGTGTTTTAAAACAGATGTCCAACAAGCGAACCGAAGCTAAACAACGAGGTTAAATCCAACGAAAATTCCATTTTCCAACTTTACCCTTCCAACGTCCGTTTCCCGCGACTTTCATGACTAAAGAGGTAGTTGCCTCCATACGAGACTCATCATTAGGCTAATGTGTAAAAATGCAATGCCTACAATAATTATGCCTAGCAAAATTACTATTAAAGTCGCTTACGAATTAATTCTAAATTAATTTGTTTGCCCAGATTAAAATCCAATTTTAATTCCGCTTCGAAATCTAATTTCATTTAATATATCGAATATATTATTTTAATTGATTAATTCCAAATTAATCGCTTTCTCTCTTCTTATCGAATTTTATCCCAAATAAATTCTTTCCGCAATTAATCCTAGATTAATTTTCTCTCTCTTATAATTAATCCCAGATTAATTCTGTTCGAGTCAAACGTCATCGGTGCATCTTCGCGAAGCGACCAATGAGATCCCTGGATATGTTGGCAGTAATCCGATCATCGGACTATCTGAATTTGTTCCTACCCCGTGCCACGTTCTTATCGATTTACAAGACATGGTTGGCTTCTAACAAAGCACCGTGCCTACCCAATTCTCCAGAAATATTCTTTTAAGGAAAATATAATCTTTTTCAGGCATAGTATACGTAGTATTGCGTATTACGATCCAGTATCGGATGTCACATGCAAGGCCTGGGGCTGGAATAGTGTCTGCCCCGTACAAAGCATATATCGAATCACAAACAACTAGTCTCTTTAATCGGATAATCATGACCTTGTCATATTATCCCGATAGTTGCAACATAATAGAGTATTAGTTATGTATCCCTGCGTGATCATCATCTCCATATGACTAAAGTGATACTTCCATCTTGACATCACACCCAATACACTATGATTTTCAATAAACCCAGAAGAGGCGTACACAGAACCTGTTAAAGCCCTGGACGACCAAAACCAAAGCGTATTGATTGTCGCAAGTATTAGCGATGCAAGTCTCAGGTTAAGACCAAATACACCTACCATGATTCGGATTCCCATATACACATAGTCATACTACCACTGAGATTCTGATGGGTCTATCCAGAGCGAAGCTGTTTCGGTACCATCGGCAAACACAATCTCCTATCACACTTGTATAAGTATCCAATACTTAAATATATGAGAACTATGATGTTACGCTTCCATAACACGCACAAGTGTAATACTAGTCTATTCCGCATTATCGATATCCAGTCTCGATAATACTACGACTAGGGATATTTAATGATTAAACCTTCGTGGATTGATATTGTCTCATATCTTATAATTTGGAACTAATAATAAGGACTTTTATCATTTATATATTCAAGTAATCTAATTACAAAATGTTAAAATAGTAATTTCCATTGTCACATAGTTAATTTGTACAAAAACCACAATGTCTTTTACAAATAGTGACACTATAGGTCATAATTGTCCAACAATCTCCCACTTGGCCTATAGCCAGTCACTCAAGTATCTAACACCTGAACTATCTATATATCGCTCAAAATTTTACTGAGGAATATCTTTCGTTAGCGGATCTGCAATGTTGTCATCTGATGCGACTTTCTCGATCTTCACATCGCCACGATGTATGATCTCATGAATCTGATGGAAACATCGAAGAACATACTTGGATCGTTGATGAGACCGCGGTTCCTTAGCCTGCGCTATAGCCCCGTTATTGTCACAATACAATGGAACGGGCTCAGCTGCTAACAGAACTACTCATAATCCAATTAGGAATTTACGGATCCAAACTGCCTCTTTTGCTGCTTCAACTGCAGCAATATATTCTGCTTCTGTTTTTGAATCGACAACAGTCTCTTGCTTGGAAGATTTCCAGCTTACTGCTCTGTTGTTCAAACAAAATATGTACCCAGATTGTGACTTACAGTCGTCTTTATCGGTTTGGAAACTTGCATCGGTAACCCCAGTTACCTCAAGTTCTCTATCTCCATAGATTAAGAACGCATCCCTAGTTCGTCTAAGATACTTAAGGATGTTCTTAATCGCAACCCAGTGACCATCACCTGGATCGGCCTGATAGCGACTACACATGCTCAAAGTATAGGAGACATCAGGTCGCGTACATATCATGGCATACATGATCGATCCGACTGCAGAAGCGAACGGGATCCGACTCATGTTGTCTCTCTCATCTTGAGTTTTAGGACACATGTCCTTAGATAGAGTGACGCCATGTGACACTGGCAACAATTCCCTCTTAGAGTGTTCCATATTGAATCTCTTCAACACTTTGTCAATATATGTGCTCTGGGAGAGTCCAAGCAGCTTTCTAGATCTATCCCGGTAGATATTTATTCCCAAAATAAAGGCTGATTCTCCCAGATCTTTCATAGAGTATTTTAATGAAAGCCAAGCTTTCACCGATTGTAGCATGGGAATGTCATTGCCAATAAGCAATACATCATCAACGTAAAGGACAATGAATGTCAGTGCGCTCCCACTAACCTTCTTTTATACATAAAGATCGTCCTTATTTTGAATAAAATCATATTCTTTTATGATCTCATCAAAATGTTGGTTCCAAGAACGCGATGTTTACTTCAATCCATAAATGGATCGATTTAACTTGCAAACCTTGTTTGCATATTTTGGTATGACAAAACCGTCAGGCTGTTGCATATAAACATGCTCCAAAAGGTTTCCATTAAGGAAATCAGTTTTGACATCCATCTGCCATATTTCGTAATCGAAATATGCAGCAATAGCAAGCATTATCCGAATGGATTTAATCATGGCAACTGGTGAAAAAGTTTCATCGTAATCGACACCATGTCGTTGACGATACCTTTTCGCTACAAGCCTAGCTTTGTACGTTTGTATGTTGCCATCCATGTCGGTCTTCTTCTTGAAGACCCATTTGCAACCAATAGGCTTTACGCATTCTGGTGCATCAACCAGTGTCCAAACTTGGTTGGTGTACATGGAATCCATTTCGGACTTCATGGTTTCTTGCCATAAAGTGGAGTCGATATCATGTATCGCTTTCTCATACGTAGCCGGTTCGTCTTCCTCAATAAGATTAATATCCACATGTGGTGAGATCATAAACCCATACCTCTCAGGTTGTTTTCTGACTCTCTCCGACCTACGCGGTTCTTATGTATTAGAAGATTGTGGTACAGTCTCATCCCCGATGAATTGTTCGTGTTTCGTTAAGGAATCGGTGTCTGGAACAGTATCACTCTGATTTTCATCGAGTTCTACTTTCCTCCCACTTACCACTGCATTTAGGAATTCCTTCTCAAGGAAAACCGCATGTAGAGCAACAAATACTTCGTTCTCTTGTGGGTTGTAAAAGTAATATCCTTTGGTTTCCCTAGGATAACCTACAAATAGGCACTTATCTGATTTGGGTTCTAGTTTGGTACCATCAAAACGTTTAACGTATGCCAAGCATCCCCAAATCTTAAGGAATGAGAAACCCGATTTATTTCCTGTCTATATTTCATACGGAGTCTATTGAACAGACTTTGACGGAACCTTATTCAAAATAAGTATTGCACTGTTCAATGCATATCCCCAGAAGGAAATAGGTAGCTCAGTACGACTCATCATCGACCTTACAATGTCCAACAAAGTTTGGTTTCTCCTTTCGGACACACCGTTTAATTGAGGTGTTCCGTGAGGAGTCCACTGTGAAAGAATACTATACTCTTTCAAGTAATCGATAAAATCATCGCTCAAGTATTCTCCACCACGGTCCGATCGTAATGTTTTAATACTTTTACCGGTCTGTTTTTCTACTTCGTGTCGAAACTCTTTGAATTTCTCAAAAGTTTCCGACTTGTGTCTCATACGATACACATAACTATAACGCGATGCATCATCCGTAAAGGTTACGAAGTATTCATATCCACCTCTAGCCTGGCTAGATATGGGCCCACATACGTCACTATGAACGAGGGCTAACAGTTCACTGGCACGTGCACCTTTACCGCTAAAAGGTGTTTTAGGTATTTTGCCTAATAAACAAGATTCGCAGACGACATATGAATTTGGATCAAATTTGTCCAAGTACCCACTCTTCGAAAGTGTGGATATGCGAGTCTTGTTAATATGTCCTAGATGACAATGCCACATATAAGTTTCATCTTTGTTACTTAATTTAAGCCTTTTGTTTGTTACATTATATGTTTGAGATTGATTTATATTCAAAATATAAAGACCATTATTCACATCAGCACTGCATATCTCAATATCATTTTTATACATAAAACACCCAGTGTTTCTAAATACAAAAGTATACCCACATTGGGCTAATAAAGATACAGAAATAATATTCCTAGTCAAACTAGGTACATAATAACAGTCTGATAGATTTAGTACATGCCCTGAGGGCAGTTCCAAAATGTAGGTCCCTACAGCCAAAACAGCGACTCTGGTCCTGTTTCCAACTTGTAGATCAATCTCCCATGAGGCCAGTCTCCTACTAATCTACAGATCATGCATATCAGTACATATATGAGTACCACAACCAGAATCAAAAATCAATTTTTAAAGCTAGAAGTAAACATGTTTATTTCTATAAAAAAAAAAAACATACCTGAAGCTGGTGCCTTGCCCGCTTTAATTCCCTTCATGTGCGCCTTGTACTCACGGAAGTCACGCTTCCAGTGATCCCATTTGCCACACTGTAGGCAGACATATTAGGATTTGTCCTTAGCCTTCCCAGAAGACTTTGATGATTTGGCTTTGCCCTTCTTTTTCTTCTTCTTCTTTACACCTCCAGTAGCTTTTGGCCAAGCCTTGACAGACTGAGATGTTGAAGCAAAGTGCGCCTCACGCTTTTTGCCCTTCAAAAGCTCATTTTCTGCTTCACGCAGCATTGCCATCAACTCTCCAAGAGTATGGTCTTGGTTCATCATATTATAGTTAATGATGAACCCGCTCCAGCTGTCAGGAAGAGACTACAAGATCAAATCTATAGAAGTCTCAGCCTCAAAGGTTATGCCTAGCTGACCCAGCTGTTCAATGTCAGCAATCATTTGCGACACATAATGCTCGACAGATGTACCCTCTGACATTCGAGAGCGAAAAAGTTTCTTCTGCAATTCATACATTTGCGATCTAAGGTTAGATCGATGAAGGTCCTTCAATTTTGCCATCATTGTATATGGATCCAATCCCTTGTTCTAGCGACGAAATTGAGGGGTCATTGCAGCGAGCATGACGGATTGAGCAGTTGAGTTGTCATCGCTATGAGTCTTCCAAAGCTCAAGCTCAAACGGCTGGTCAATTCCGGGCTTAGGCCCGAGAGGTCTCTCTATCGTATAGAGCATCTTCTCGGCCCCCTGGACAATCCTGAAGTTCATATCCCAGTCAGGAAAGTTCACATCATTAAAGACATTTTCGCCCATAATAATGTCCATAACGTTGATCTATCCCGCCATCTTAGTTGTAATAGTCTAACTATTCAATTAACGATTTTTGGGTACAGTCCAACTGTTACAATAAAAAATAATAAAATATTAGTCCAACTAATAAATATATAAAATGACGAAATAATTTGAAAGCGCGTAATGCCAAGTATTTGAATGGAATTGTAAATTCAATAATGGCCTCCCACTATTTTTCGGCGAGCCTCTAACCCTCTGTTGAGTACTCGGGAAACCTAGTTTCCTAGTGGGCTAGGATCCCGTTAAATAACACACAACCTTGACTTTGGCCAACAAGTTTTGACTTTGGCCAACAAGTTGTATGATATTTAACTAGGTAGATCTCTAAGATCAATTGGATCTCATCCAATTCCTAGATCCGGTAGGTGGACCTCCAAGTCCGAAACATATATACAATGTATATGCCAATATATCCAATATATTTTCCTAACCTTTTCCTCTGAATCAACTAAGCTTTGGCTTTGGCTCAACAAGTTTAATGATTCCAGTTAAGTGGGACCCATTGACTTTGGAAAACTTCGTAATCCATGTCAATAAACAAGAGGTGACCTTGACTTTGGCCAACAAATCACAACTTGCCCAAGATATACGATTTGGAACAAAGCCTTCATGGTTCAAACACATCCGTGATGGACATTGATCTTCACTTTGGCCAACAAACCAATGCCAATCTTGGATCTTGAGAAAGAACCATTCAATGGAAGGAAATAACTTAATATTTGATTGAAGGTTTTTCGCGTAAATTGGCAACCAATTTATTATCTTTGATTAGGTATCTGTTGGATAATTATGACCCATAGCGTCACTATTTGTACAGATCATGGTGTTGTTGTAAAATTAACTATGTGACAAAGGAGATTTCTCTCTTATCATTTGTGATTAGATCACCAAGATGTATAAATGATAGGAGGTCCTTATGATTTGTTCCTGGATTGAGAATGATATGAGATAGTATCAGTCCACGAAGGATAAATCATTAAATATCCCTAGTCAGAGTATTATCGAGATTTGACATCGATAAATGCGTAAAAGACTAGTATTACACTTGTGCGCGTTGTGAGGGCACAACGACATAGTTCTCATATATTTGGGTATAGGATGCTCATGCAAGTGTAATAGGAGGTTGTGTTTTACCGATGGTACGGGAAACAGCTTCGCTCTGGATAGACCCCCTCAGAATTCCATTGGTAGTATGACTATGTGTCTATGGAAGTCCGAAATCAGGGTAGGTGTATTTGGTCTTAACCTGAGACTTGCACCGCTAATACTTGCGACAATCAATATACTTTGGTTTTGGTCATCCAGGGCTTTAACTGGTTTCTGTGTACGCCTCTTTTGGGTATATCGAGAATCGTAGTGTGTTAGGTGTGATGTCAAGACGGAAGTATCACTCCAGTCATAGTGGAGATGATGTCACGTAGGATACGAGACTGGTGCTCTTATATGCTGCAGCTATCGGGATATTATGACAATGTCATGTATATCCAATTATAGAGACTAGTTACCAGACATCCGACATGTGCTTAGTACGGGGCATACACAATTCCAACCCCAGGCCTAGCACGTGATCATCCGATACTGGATCGAAATATGCAATACTACGTATACTACGCCTGATATAGATCTCTTGTTCCTGTAAGCATGTTTCTGGAGAATTGGGTAGGCATGGCGTTTTGCTAGAAGCCAACCTTGTTTTGTAAATTGGTAAAACGTCGTACTTGGTACGTACGTGTTCGGATAGTCCGACAACCGTATTTACTGCCAACATATCCGGGGATCTCATTGGTCGCTTCCCGAAGATTCATCAATGACGTATGACTCGTACTTTAATTAATCTGGGATTAATTCGATGGGAGAGAGAATTAATCTGGGATTAATTGCGGAGATATTTTATCTGGGATAAAATATCAATTAAAGAGAGATAAGGATTAATTTGGAATTAATCAATAAATTAATATATTCGATATATTAAACGAAATTGGATTTCGACGCAGAATTAAAATTAGATTTTAATTCGGGCGAACGAGTTAATTTAGAATTAATTCGTAAGCGACGTGAATAGTGATTTCGCTAGGCATAATCATTTAATTACGTCGCAACGGAAAATTCGTTAATTTGGAATTAGGGAACCCGAGCCCATGATTGTTTGCGAGCGCATTCGCATTTCGAATTCGAGTGCGGCACACAAGTCAAATCAAGCGTCAAATCGCAAGTCACATCAAGCGTCAAATCACATGTCACTTTGAGTGATGTGATAATTGATTGATTGAGTGTTGTGAGATTGATGGAAGTGGTTGGCAAACTTTAATGCTTGACTTTTGGAAAAAGAAAATTAATAATTAATTTTGGAAATTGATTTGGTATTAGATACACAATATCCTAACCAACCAAATACAATTCTCTCATCTCTTTCTTCTCTCTCTCGCCCAAAGGGGCTGTTTCATCTTCTGTCTTCTGGTTTTGCCATGGAAATGGAGGAGAAGCAAGTGATTTTTGTGGTAAAAATCAAGGTGCTAGCACACATTGAGTTATCCTAAGGTGATAGGGAAGTAATTTCGTGAGCTTGGAATCCATTTTGTAAGCTTGGAGCTTGAAGATTTCTTGGAGGACAAAGCCGAATTTGGAGGACATCAAAACCAGTCCACTGCCGAGCTTCATGGAGGAGGGCAGAACGATTTTTGTTGTCCAATGCGTCGCTCAACCGATCGATGTGAGTATTCCGCAACTCCTTCGTTGTATTCACATGTATTTTCAATGCTTGAAATGATCTTGGGAAGCTTAGAGAATTCCAACAATGGTATCTATGAGCAAGGTTGAGCATGAAAATATTTTAGGGTTAAAATTGGGTAAAATGTGTTTGAGCATGATTTGATTAAATTGGATGTTTGAGTATGCTTAATACATGTTTAATTGAAGTTTGATTTGATCAATTTCAAGAAATTTTGTTTGGAACAATTTTCCCCAATTTTGATGTGTTGGCCGAATACATTGGTGCCCTAAATCTTGGTAATTTTTGTTTCGTTGATCATTGGATGACTTGAAATGATTGGGAAATGTTGATTTAATGTCGATTGTGGATTTAATTAGATTGAAACCGAATCGGACACAAATTGCCCAAATTACCGAGAGTAGAATAGCATGAAAATGGATTTGATTTTTGATGAAATGTGTTGGACATGTTTTGTTGTTGATGAGCATGATTAATTAGGCTAATTGATGTTTTAGAAATGTTAATTGGGTAATTAATTATGTAATGCACTTTGTTTAATTAAATTATGAAATTGGATTTTTATGGTTTAATTAAATTAGGCTTAAAATTGGATTTGGGCTTGTTATGTTGTAAATGGGCTTATTGGGCTTGGTTGTACCAAGATGGGTTTAGGCTAAATTGGTTGGATCCAATTGGGCTCAAAACCGCATCCATAAAGCCCAAATGCGACTAATGGACCTTTAAAGTTTAATTGGGCCTAAATTGATTTCCGGGCTTATGGGGTAACTCCAGGATTGGACTTTGGTTATTGGGTTTGACCCGAGTTGACCAAAAGTCCACGCCTTAAAGAAATTAATTAAAAGCCCATTGGACTTTAATTAAATTAATATTGGATATTAATCGGGCTTTGAGACCCGTAACGATTAAATTTGGAATTTAAGTCGTAAAGGTTTATTAATAAAGTGTAATATTTAATTTGGAATTAAATAACGAATTAGTATTAAATACAAATTGAATTGGATTTAATTATGTAATTTAATTTAATTCGAGAATTCGTACTTTGAGTACTTATTCGCAAAACGAGTTTGACTCACACAAAATCAAATCATTGTTTGAACATTGGATGGTCACTAATTATTAGATTAATTAATTTGATTAGATTGATTGATAACATGCTTGTGTGAATACATGGTTGCGATGCATGAATAATGTATATATGATGGATATTAGATGGGTGGGGCAATTTTAGAAATTGTTGTAATAAATTTGATTTATTAAATTGGACCTGCGAGTCCAGCCTATTACCTCCTTACTCTTTGTATTCTTTTCTCACCTATTCCCCTCAATGTAAATGAGGTTTCTTTAGAAGTGTAGTGTAACGGGTAGAAGTAAATACTTGTGCTAGCGGGAGAGAGGAAATGGAGAGATTTGATCTAGGATCATTATGTAAAGTATCCATCCGCATATCATTATTATTTTATTATACGCGCTTTATTATGTATTTAGAATGCATGTTTAAGGGTGTATGATGATGAGACCTTAACAAAGATAATAAATTGGTTGCCAATTTGCACGCGAAAAACCCTCAAATAATATTAAGCGTTTTTCCTTCCATTGAGTGATTCTTACTCAAGATCCAAGACTGGCATTGGTTTGTTGGCCAAAGTCAAGGCATTTGTCAGTTGAGGATGTGTTTGAATCACGAGAGCTTTGTTCCATATCAGTGTCTTGTCCAAGTTGTGGTTTGTTGGCCAAAGTCAAGACCACTTCTTGTCCATCGACATTGATTACGAAGCTTTCCATGGTCAATGGGTCACGCTTGACTGGGATCACTAAGTTTGTTGTGCCAAAGCCAAGGCTTAGTTGATTCAGAGGAAAAAAGTTAGGCAATATATTGGATATATTGGCATATATAAGATATATGTTTCGGACTTGGATGTCCCCCTACTGGATCTAGGAATTGGATTGGATCCAATTGATCTTAGAGATCTACCTAGTTAATTATCATACAATTTGTTGGCCAAAGTCAAATTGTGTGATATTTAACGGGATCCTAGCCCACTAGGAAACACGGTTTCCCGAGTACTCGACAGAGGGTTAGAGGCTCGCCGAAAAATAGTGGGAGGCAAGAATTGAATTTGCAATATTCGTTTAATTACTTATCATACGCGCTCAAACAAATATCATTCGTCAAATAATTAAATGTTAGTTGGACAATATTTAAATTGTTGTTTTAATTAACAGTTGGACTGTATTCAAACAAATTAAAATTATAGTTGATTAATATAGTTGGACTATAATAATCATTATATTTAATAGTACCTAAATCGTTGATTAAATAGTTGGACTATTAGAATCAAGATAAAAATGAAATATTGACATTTAAAACATAATCCTAGGGAAAATGTATTTAAATGGTTTAATTTTCAAATTGGGAATAAATTTCAGGATGGTCCTGAAAACTAATAGGTTACTTTATTTGATAAAATAACACATTAGGCCTAAGCCCGAAATTAAGCAAATAGTAGAGCATAATCTTTGGAAGATTTATGTAATGATAACTTTAGTGTTTAATCCATTAAGCTTGTCGCAGTAAACTCCTTAATTTCTTTGTTAGAACTAAGGGTTAGATCCTTAAACTATGATAATGAAATTGAAGAATCTTCATAAATCTATACTTAGATTTTAGAAGTACTAAATTGCAATAATGACTCTTGGAGAGTTAATGACTATTCTCAAGGAGACAAAGTCAAACTTTGCAATAAGGCAAATAGCGCAAAGCGCACCTTACTTCGATATTCTTGTCAGCCGAGGCTAGGCCAAAGACTTCTGGAATATGAAAAGGGCAAAGGCAAAATCATTATAATCTTCTGGGAAGATAAAGGACATATCCCAAAATGTCTGCCTAAATTGTGGCAAACGGGATCGCGGAAGCGTGACTGCCGTTTGGACAATGCAAACATGAAGGAACAGAAGACGGGGCAAGCCTCTGACTTCAAATATGTTTGTCATAATTATGTTCGCTACTAGTATTAAAATTGGATTTTATATACTTAGTGTGATACATATATATATGTACTGATGATCAGAATCTGCTATGAGCAGAATACTGACTTCAGTTTGAGATTTCATCTGCGAATTGGAAACGGGACGAAAGTCGCTGTTTTAACCGTAGATACCTAATTTAGGAACTACCCTTCGGGTGTGTACCTAAATTTGGAAACTGTTATAATGTAACTAGTTTGACTAGAAACATTATCTCTATATCAGTGTTTAACCCGCTGCGGGTGAACCTTTATATCCTAGAACACTAAAGTGTTTTATTATATAAAGATGATATTGAGATAAACACATTAGATGTGAATAACAGAATTTATATTTTGAATATAAATAAATCTCATACATATAACATGACAAATAAATAGCTCAAACTGATTTGATCAGATGAAACTTTTTGTGGCATTGATGTCTGAGACACAATTAAACAAGAATCGTATATCCGCACTTTCGAAGAGTGGGTACTCGGACATATTTGATTCTATTCAAATAAAAGTCTACTAATCTAGTTTATTGGGCAAAGTGCCTAAAACACTATTTACTTGGTAAAAGTGAAAATACCACAGATCTGCTAGCCCTAGTTCATAGTGAAGCAAGTGGGCCCATGTCTAGCTAGGCTAGAGGTGGATATGAATATTTCGTGACCTTTACGGATGTGGCATCGCGTTGTGGTTATGTGTTTCTTTTGAAGAACACAAATCAGAAACTTTTATAAGTTTCGACACGAAATAGACAAACAGATCGGTTACAGTATTAAACCGTCACGGTAAGACCGTAATGAAAATACTTAAGCAATAAGTTTCTTGAAAATACTTGAAAGTGTATAGTATTCTTTCAAATGAGGACTCATCCCAGAACACGTCAATTTGACGGTGTGTCCGACTAGAGTAACCGAATCTTGTTGGACATGATAAGGTTAATCATGAGTCGCTCTGAGCTACCATTTCCTTCAACGGATAAGCATTAATAATTCAGAACTTATTTAGAATAAGGTTCCATAAAAATCTATTTGACAGATATCATATTAGATATGAACAAGAAAGAAACCAGGTTTCACATTCCTGATGATTTGGGAATGTTAGGCATATGTTTGGATGATACCAAACTAAAACCCAAATTGGATAAGTGCCAATTGTAGGTTATCCTAGGGAAACCATAAGTATAGTACTTATACAACTCACAAGAGAACAATTTAATGTTGCTCACCATGCGGTTTTCCTAAGAGGAATACCTATATGCAGTGGTAAGTGGGAGGATAGTAAAACTCGATGAAAATCGGAGTAATACTAATCTAGGCACCAATTCCTAATGGAACACAAACAGTTCATCAATATAAAACTGTACCAGTAATCTTCGAATACACAAGAACCACGTAAGTCGGAGAGAGTCAGAAAACAACCTAGGGTATGGGTTTCCGATCTCACCTCATAAAGATGTCAATCTTTTGAGGTATACCAACTGACTACGTATGAGGAAGTGATACAAGGTATCGACTCCCTATTATGGCAAAATGCCAGAACATCCGAAATGGATTCCATGTATATCAACTATGTTTGGATACTAGTTGATGTACTGCAAGGTATTGTGCCTATTGGTACTTTATAAGTCATCAAGGAAGACGTACATGGATGGCAACATACCAACGTATAAAGCTAGACTTTTAGCGGAAAGGTATCGTTATCAACATTGTGTTGATTACAATTCAACCTTTTACCTGTTGCCATGGTAAATCCATTTGGATAATGTTTGCTAATGCTGCATGTTTCATTTATGAAATATGTCAGCTGAATGGAAAAATCGCTTTCCTAAAAAGGAAACCTTTTGGAGGATGTTTATAACATCCTGTCGGTTTTGTCATACCCAAAACTAGCAAACAAGGTTTGCAGGTTACTCAATCCATGTTTGGATTAAAGCAAGCATTAGGTTCTTAGAATTATCATTTTGATGTAATCATAATAGTTTATGATTTAATTCAAAACGAAAATGATTCTTGTGTATATAAGAGGGTTAGTGGGAGCGCACTGACAGTGGTTGTCCTATAAATAATGATAATATATGTCATTTCGTGGAAATGATATTCCCATAATTACAATCGGTGAAAGCTTGGCTTTCGAGAAAACTCTCCGAAGAACTCGTACATTGAAAAATGTACGTGACTTGGTGTCTCATACGCTTTGAGCATATAATTCACAAACAGGCCAATCCAAGTGATAGTCACTGGATTAAAGTTAAGAACATCCATTAGTATCTTAAAGATCTAAGGATGTTGTCTTATACTATGGAGAAATAGAACTTGAAGTGACTGAGATCACTGTAGCAAGTTTCCAAACCGATAAAACGACTATAAGTCGTAACAACTGTACTATACAGTTTGAACAACGGTATAGTGAGCTGGAAATCTTCCAAGCAAGATACTGTTACCGAATAAACAATAAATGCGGGTTATTGCTGCAGCTGAGGCAGTAATAGAATCCATTTTGGTCGATAATAAATCTAATTAGATTAGATATAGTTCTTTTAGCAGCTGAGCTAGGCTTCAGCACAGGCTAAAGAATTAATGGTCTCATCAACGATCCAGATATATACTTTGACTATTCATCTGATTCGTTCAGATCATACATCGTGGCGATGTGATAATTATATAAATCCGCTGACGAAAGCTTTTTCTCAGCAGTTTGAGCCAACCGTGCATAGTTCGGGTGTAAGACACTCGAGTGACTGGCTATAGGCCAAGTGGGAGATTGTTGGACAATTATGACCCATAGCGTCATTATTTGTACAGATCATGGTGTTGTTGTACAAATTAACTATGTAACAAAGTAGATTTCTCTCTTATCATTTGTGATTAGATCATCAAGATGTATAAATGATAGGAGGTCCTTATGATTTGTTCCTGGATTGAGAATGATATGAGACAGTATAAGTCCACGAAGGATAAATCATTAAATATCCTTAGTCAGAGTATTATCGAGATTGGACATCGATAAATGTGTAAAAGACTAGTATTACACTTGTGCGCGTAGTGAGAGGGCACAACAGTATAGTCTCATATATTTGGGTATAGGATGCTCATGCAAGTGTAATAGGAGGTTGTTTTACCGATGGTACGGGAAACAGCTTCGCTCTGGATAGACCCCCTCGGAATTCCATTGGTAGTATGACTATGTGTCTATGGAAGTCGAAATCAGAGTAGGTGTATTTGGTCTTAACCTGAGACTTGCACCGCTAATACTTGCGATAATCAATATACTTTGGTTTTGGTCGTCCAAGGATTTAACTGGTTTCTGTGTACGCCTCTTCTGGGTATATCGAGAATCGTAGTGTGTTGGGTGTGATGTCAAGACGGAAGTATCACTCCAGTCATAGTGGAGATGATGTCACGTAAGATACGGGACTGGTGCTCTTATATGCTGCAGCTATCGGGATATTATGACAAGGTCATGTATATCCGATTATAGAGACTAGTTACCAGACATCCGACATGTTCTTCGTACGGGGCAGACACAATTCCAGCCCCAGACCTAGCACGTGATCATCCGATACTGGATCGAAATATGCAATACTACGTATACTACGCCTGATATAGATCTCTTGTTCCTGTAAGCATGTTTCTGGAGAATTGGGTAGGCATGGCGTTTTGCTAGAAGCCAACCTTGTCTTGTAAATTGGTAAAACGTCGTACTTGGTACGTACGTGTTCGGATAGTCCGACAACCGTATTTACTGCCAACATATCCGGGGATCTCATGGGTCGCTTCCCGAAGATTCACCAATGACGTATGACTCGCACTTTAATTAATCTGGGATTAATTCGATGGGAGAGAGAATTAATCTGGGATTAATTGCGGAGATATTTTATCTGGGATAAAATATCAATTAAAGAGAGATAACGATTAATTTGGAATTAATCGATAAATTAATATATTCGATATATTAAATGAAATTGGATTTCGACGCAGAATTAAAATTAGATTTTAATTCGGGCGAACGAGTTAATTTAGAATTAATTCGTAAGTGACGTGAATAGTGATTTCGCTAGGCATAATCATTTAATTACGTCGCAACGGAAAATTCGTTAATTTGGAATTAGGGAACCCGAGCCCATGATTGTTTGCGAGCGCATTCGCATTTCGAATTCGAGTGCGGCACACAAGTCAAATCAAGCGTCAAATCGCAAGTCACATCAAGCGTCAAATCACATGTCACTTTGAGTGATGTGACAATTGATTGATTGAGTGATGTGAGATTGATGGAAGTGGTTGGCAAGCTTTAATGCTTGACTTTTGGAAAGAGAAAATTAATAATTAATTTTGGAAATTGATTTGGTATTAGATACACAATATCCTAACCAACCAAATACACTTCTCTCATCTCTTTCTTCTCTCTCTCGCCCAAAGGGGCTGCTTCATCTTCTGTCTTCTGGTTTTGCCATGGAAATGGAGGAGAAGCAAGTGATTTTTATGGCAAAAATCAAGGTTCTAGCACACATTGAGTTATCCTAAGGTGATAGAGAAGTAATTTCGTGAGCTTGGAATCCATTTTGTAAGCTTGGAGCTTGAAGATTTCTTGGAGGACAAAGCTGAATTTGGAGGACATCAAAACCAGTCCACTGTCGAGCTTCATGAAGGAGGGTAGAATGATTTTTGTTGTCCAATGCGTCGCTCAACCGATCGATGTGAGTATTCCGCAACTCCTTCGTTGTATTCACATGTATTTTCAATGCTTGAAATGATATTGGGAAGCTTAGAGAATTCCAACAGTCTCATCATACACCCTTAAGCATGCATTCTAAAAGCATAATAAGGCGCGAATAAAATAATAATGATATGCGGATGGATACTAACAAATTGTTCCTAGAACAAATCACTCAATTTCCTCTCCCCGGCTAGCACTATTCTAACTTCTACCCAATTACATAATACAATAAAGAAACCTCATTAACATTGAGGGGAATTGGTGAGAAGAGAATTACAAAGAGTCAAGAGATAAAGGCTGGACACGCAGGTCTAATTAAATAAATTCTAAATTTATTACAATAATTTCCAAAATTGCCCTTACCCATCTAATATCCATCTGATATACATTATTCATACAATACATCAATGTATTCACACAAAGCATGTTATTCAATCAATCTAATCCAATTAATTAATCTTTGAATTAAGTGATCATCCAATGTTCAAACAACGATTTGATTTGCGCGAGTCCAACTCGTTTAAGAATAAGTACTCAAAATGCGTATTCTTGAATTTTATCGAACTACAATTTTAAATCCAATTTAATTTGTATTCAATACTAATTCGTATTTAATTCTAAATTAAATAATTACACTTTATTAATGTGCCTTTTAGACTTAGATTCTAAATCCAATCTTAATGGGTCTCAAAGGCCCAATTAACATCTAATGTCAATTTAATTAAAGTCCAATGGGCTTTTAATTAATTCATAAGGCATGGGCTTTGGCCAATATGGGTCAAACCCAAATGCCAAGGCCCAATAAAGGAATCACCATATTTGCCATAAAATTAATTTCGGCCCATTAGGCCCAATTAAATTTAAAAGGCTCATTTATTATATTTGGACTTCATGGAATGGTTTTAGGCCCAATTTGGATCCAATCCAATTGTCCTAAAACAACTTGGCCCAACCAAGCCCATTAGGCCCAAATATAACAATTTTAGCCCAATTCCAAATTAAAGCTTAATTAATTAAATTCCAACATTCCAAATATCACAATTTATTTAATTAAAGTGTATAGCCATAATTAATTAGTTAAATTCACATTTCCAAAACACCAATTTAATTAATTAATCATGCTTTATCATATTCAATACATGTCCAACACAATTGAAGCAAAATCAATCTTCAACATGCTCATCAAGCTCACGGCATTTCATGCATTTTTCCATCAATTTTGATTTCAATCCAATTAAATCACAAATCAATATATGTCATGCATTTAAACACATCCAATGGTCTAAAAATCAAAAATCAGCAAGAGCTACAAGGGTCATAAGTTTCGGCCAAGCTAAGGTAATTAGGGGAAAATTTATCCAAGTAATTTTCCAAAATTAATCATGCATAACTCTAAGTTATCATAATCTAAGCTCAACCAAATCATCAATTTGAAGAAATTATGCATAAATCATAAAAGCCCCAAATTAAAGTTTATGAACCCTAATTCATTTCATGCTTAAATTGGCTCTGATACCATTGTTGGGTTCTCCAAGAACATGCCTAGGATCAATTAAGCATAAATAAGTGTGAATAATCGAAGTAAGATAGCGGAAAATTACTTACAACGATCAGATAAGTGGATGTAGAGAATAAAAAAAATTTCCTCCTTTGAGAAGTGCTCCAAGATCTCCTTTGATTGTATGTTTGATTTAGCTCCAAGCTTGATCTTTGAATTCCAAACTCAATGGGAAAGTTTCCCTAACACCATTGAATGACTCCTTGGAAGTGCTAGCTTGAAGAAAAAATTACAACAAAAATTTCTTCTAAGAGAGGAGAAGCAACTCACGGTTTTCGGCCTTGGGAGTGAGAGAGAGAGTTTTTCAAAATGTGTTATGTAATTGTAAAATGATTTTCCAAAATTCAATAACCTTTTACCAAAATCAACTTTGATAAGTGTCATTCCAAATGACAAAAGGTGTCTTACAAGTTACTAAAAATCTTCACTAACTTCCATCACCAAAAAGTAAGTAAGGTTGACTAGTGATGTGACTTGAAGTGGGCCCCCACTTTAATTCAAAATCCGAGTGGGCCCGCAAAACACATATCGGGCTCGGGTTCGTTAATTCCGAATTAACGAATTTTCCGTTGTGACTTAATTAAATCAAATTTAATTAAATAATTGTGCCTAGCAAAATTACTATTAAAGTCGCTTACGAATTAATTCTAAATTAATTCGTTTGCCCGAATTAAAATTCAATTTTAATTCCGCTTCGAAATCTAATTTCATTTAATATATCGAATATATTATTTTAATCGATTAATTCCAAATTAATCGTTCTCTCTCTTCTTATCGAATTTTATCCCAGATAAATTCTTTCCGCAATTAATCCTAGATTAATTTTCTCTCTCTTATAATTAATCCCAGATTAATTCTGTTCGAGTCAAATGTTATCGGTGCATCTTCGGGAAGTGACCCATGAGATCCATGGATATGTTGGCAGTAAATACGGTCATCGTACTATCCGAATTCGTGCGTACCCCGTACCACGTTCTTATCGATTTACAAGACATGTTTGGCTTCTAGCAAAGCACTGTGCCTACCCAATTCTCCAGAAATATTCTTTTAAGGAATATATAATCTTTGTCAGGCGTAGTATATGTAGTATTGCGTATTGCGATCCAGTATCGGATGTCACATGCAAGGCCTGGGGCTGGAATAGTGTATACCTCGTACGAAGCATATATCAGATCACAAACAACTAGTCTCTTTAATCGGATAATCATGACCTTGTCATATTATCCCGATAGTTGCAACATAATATAGTACTAGTTCTGTATCCCTGCGAGATCATCATCTCTATATGACTGAAGTGATACTTCCATCTTGACATCACACCCAATACACCACGATTCTCAATAAACACATAAGAGGCGTACACAGAACTTGTTAAAGCCCTGGCCGACCAAAACCAAAGCGTATTGATTGTCGCAAGTATTAGCGATGCAAGTTCAGGTTAAGACCAAATACACCTACCCTGATTCGGATTCTCATAGACACATAGTCATACTACCAATGGGATTTCGAGGGGTCTATCCAGAGCGAAGCTGTTTCCGTACCATCGGTAAACACAATCTTCTATCACACTTGTATAAGTATCCAATACTTAAATATATGAGAACTATGTTGTTACGCTTCCATAACACGCACAAGTGTAATACTAGTCTATTCCGCATTATCGATGTCTAGTCTCGATAATACTACGACTAGGGATATTTAATGATTAAACCTTCGTGGATTGATATTGTCTTATATCTTATAATCCAAAACTAATCATAAGGACTTTTATCATTTATATATTCAAGTAATCTAATTACAAAATAATAAAATAGCAATTTCCATTGTCACATAGTTAATTTGTACAAAAATCACAATGTCTTTTACAAATAGTGACGTTATGGGTCATAATTGTCCAACAAAAATTACTACCCAAATATCATGGGTTGTACGGATTTAGCCTTGAAATTAATTTCGTATTGGAACTACGAGAATTTTACCGATTGTCCAAAAAGATCATTTCATGAGTGTATACGAGTCCAAATATAATTTTTATTATATGACACTCGTCCCACAATGTGACAGTAGTTGAGATTTCTGGTCAACATGAGTTAAAATAACGTTAACATGCAATTTATGAAACGAGTTTTAAAATAACAAATTAACTGCTAAAAATCATGTTTGGAAAGGATACCTAAGGAACTTGAGTAAGCGTTGTTAAAAATTATAAGTGATGAATAAGGATGATTTTGGTTTTAAAAAAAAGAGTTAATTAAGTAGAGCTTGATGAGATAAATTAATTAAGGGGATCAAATATCACTGCTCCTCTTTCCCACTCTATTTCTAGTTTAATCATTTGTTAAATTAGCAATAATGATATGTTTAAAAAGTTTGGATATAAAATTTGTATCCTAAGTAATTTGTCACTTATCATTTTCCATTTGTTAGCGATTTTGTATAACACATAAGTGTAAATATCGTACAAGTAATATAGAATATATCAATCCTACGGGAAATTATTATTAATGTTAAATACCAATTTATCTCAAACCTAATCTTATTTAAATTAACGATTATGAAAGAAAAGTTATTAACTAATAAACTAAATAAAAAAGGGAAATAAATAATAAACTCAAACACATAAGGTAATAATAAGATTGGAAGAACCTATAATCACAACTTCCCACAATATTCTCTTAAATCTATATCATTTCTTTATAATTAGAAACCATGATGAATTATTAACCTGGACATGAAATTATCTATAAGAAACACCATTCTTGATGCAATCTAAAATGCTAAAATTCAAGTGCATTCAGTTAAGATCTTTTGCAAGTTTTAGAAGCCATATTTCAAGGTATAAGGCTAAGAGGCTATGCAAAGATTTATTCAAAGCAACTTGGGAGACTACACTATATCCAATTCCATCACTATTTCAACATTTAAGAAATGCACAATATAAGAGGAACCATCCTTCTGTCATTTGATTCAAATTGTGCAAGTGTAACATTCTGCCTGAGCAAATTTCGAAAAGTATTCAACACGAAAGTCGTTCGTATCAGAAAAATGAATCAAACGGTACAAGATTTAGCTTAATCAGAGTTCATTTGCTATTTTTATAGCCAAAATAAAAAAATTTCCTTATATTAAATACATATAAAAATTTGTGTAATCGGTTCTTGAAATCACACGCTTTCCAATGTAACAAAATTATACTTTAAAATATTCCGACCTATTTTCCAATACTTAAAATCTTATTCTCAAATAGCATTTTGTTTTGAGACATTGACTTCGACCCCAGGAGCCTTCCAAAAATATTCGAAAAATTCAGGGTATTACAATTTACCCATATTTATAAAAATTTCCTCTTTGAAATTTCCTTATTATTATATCTGTTGATTCAGATCTGAACATACATGCGAAAAAACTATTTAATCCATATCCAAAAACTATCTTGCTCTACACATCATTAGTATAACATATAGGTTTCATGCTAAGGACTAACCTTCATTTATAAATAAGGGTCATCAACTACGCATAAATGGTCTAACGACGCTGTATTAGTTAGCTCTCAACCGTATAATCTAACTAATCAGTAACTTCGAGGAGTTAACACACCGCTCTTGAATTCAAGCACAAGTAAGAGGAATTATCCTTAATCTTTTAGCCTCAAACATGTGTCATAGATGTTGGACAATTATGACCCATAGCATCACTATTTGTACAGAACATGGTGTTGTTGTACAAATAAACCATGTGACAAAGGAAATTACTCTTTTATCATTTGTAATTAGATTACCAAGATATATAAATGATAAAAGTCCATATGATTAGTACCGGATTTATAAGATATGAGACAATATTAATGCACTAAGGTTTAATCATTAAATATCACTAGTCGTAGTATTATCGAGACTGGACATCGATAATGCAGAATAGACTGGTATTACACTTGTGCGTGTTATGGAAGCGTAACGACATAGTTCTCATATATTTTGGTATTGGATACTCATGCAAGTGTAATAGGAGGTTCTGTTTACCGATGGTACGGAAACAGCTTCTCTCTGGATAGACCCCTCGGAATCCATTGGTAGTATGACTATGTGTCTATGAAAATCCGAATCAGGGTAGATGTATTTGGTCTTAACCTGAGACTTGCATCGCTAATACTTGCGACAATCAGTATACTTTGGTTTTGGTCGTCCGGGGCTTTAACAGGTTCTGTGTACGCCTCTTCTGGGTATACTGAGAATCGTAGTGTATTGGGTGTGATGTCAAGATGGATGTATCACTCTAGTCATATGAAGATGATGATCATGTAGGATACAGAACTAGTACTCTCTAGTACTGCAGTCATCAGGATAATATGACTAGGTCATGATTATCCGATTATAGAGACTAGTTACCAGAGATCTGATATATGATTCGTACGGGGCAGACACAATTTCAGCCCTAGGCCTAGCATGTGATATCAATACTGGATCGCAATACGCAATACTACGTATACTACGCCTGACATAGATTATATATTCCTTAAAGAATATTTCTGGAGAATTGGGTAGGCACGGTATTTTGCTAGAAGCCAACCATGTCTTGTAAATCAGTAAGAACGTGGTACCGAATACGCACGTGTTCGGATAGTCCGACGACCGGATTTACTGCCAACATATCCAGGGATCTCATGGGTCACTTCCCGAAGATTCACCGATGACGTATGACTCGAACATAATTAATCTAGGATTAATTATAAGAGAGAGAAAATTAATCTAGGATTAATTGCGGAAAGATTTTATCTGGGATAAAATTCTATTTGTAGAGAGAGAACGATTAATTCAGAATTAATCGATAAAATACTATATTCGATATATTAAATGAAATTAGATTTCATAACGGGGGAATTTTATGGATCCAAAATGCTTCTTCTGCTGCCTTAGCTGCAGCAATATAATCCACTTTTGTTGAATTGGCAACAATATCTTTCTTGGAAGATTTGTTCCGTTGTTCAAACAAAATGCGTACCCTTATTGCGACTTATAGTCGTCTTTATTGGTGATCCCAGTCACCTTAAGTTATCAATCTCCATAAATTAAGAAAGCATCATTAGTTCCTCTAAGATACTCAATGATGTTCTTAACATCAATCCAGTGACCATCACCTGGATCGGTCTGATTGTGACTCCATATGCTCAAAGCATATGAGACACCAGGTCGTGTACATGTTTTTCAATGTACGAGTTCTCGGAGAGTGCCAACAACTTTTAGATCTATCCCAGTAGATCCTTATTCCTAGAATAAAGGTTGCATCTCCCAAGTTTTTCATGGAGAATTTTAATGAAAGCCAAGCTTTCACCGATTGTAACATGGGAATGTTATTTCCAAGAAATAATACGTCATCAATGTATATGACAATCAATGTCAGTGCGCTCCCACTAACCTTCTTATATAAACAAGAATTATCTTCGTTTTGAATGAAACCATATTGTAATATGATCTCATCAAAACATTGGTTCCAAGAACATAATGCTTGCTTCAATCCATAAATGGATCGAGTTAACTTACAAACCTTGTTTGCATATTTTGGCACGACAGAATCGTCAGGATGTTGTAAACATCCTCCAAAAGGTTTCCGTTAAGGAAAGCGGTTTTGACATCTATTTGCCATATTTCATAAACGAAATATGCAGCAATAGCAAGCATTATCCGAATGGATTTAATCATGGCAATGGGTAAAAGGTTTCGTCGTAATCGACACTATGTTGATGACGATACCCTTTCGCTACAAGTCTAGCTTTGCACGTTTGTATGTTGCCATCCATGTTTGTCTTCACCATGAAGACTCATTTACCACCAATAGACACAATGCCTTCTGGTGCATCAACCAGTATCCAAACTCGGTTGATATACATGGAATCCATCTTGGATTTCATGGCCTCTTGCCATAAAGAGGAGTCGATACCTTGTATCACATCCTCATACGTAGTCGGTTAATTATCCTTAATAGGACTAATGTCTACGTGAGGTAAGATCAGAAACCCATACCTCTTAGGTTATTTTCAGACTCTCTTCGACCTACGCGGTTCTTGTGTATTAGAAGATTATGGAACATTCTCATCCCTGATGAACTGTTCATGTTCCGTTAGGGATCAGTGCCATGAACAGTATTACTCCGATTTTCATCGAGTTCTACTTTTCTCCCACTTACCACTGCATTTAGGTATTCCTCTTAAGAAAACCGCATGGAGAGCAACAAATATCTTTGTTCTCTTGTGAGTTGTGGAATTAGTTTCCTTAGGATAACCAATTACAAATAGGCACTTATCCAATTTGCATTGTTCAATGCGTATCCCGTGAAGGAAATTGGTAGCTCAGTGTGACTCATCATTAACCTTACCATGTCCAACAAAGTTCAGTTTTTCCGTACGGACACACCATTCAATTGAGGTGTTTCGGGAGGAGTCCACTGTGAAAGAATACCATACTCTTTAGAGTAATCGAGAAACTTATTGCTTAAGTATTTTCCACTATGGTCCAACCGTAATATCTTAATACTTTTGTCCGTATGTTTTTCTACTTCGTGTCGAAACTCTTTGAATTTATCAAAAGTTTCCGATTTGTGTTTCATAAGATACACATAACCATAACGCGATGCAACATCCGTAAAGGTTACGAAGTATTCATAACCACCTCTAGCGTAGGTAGACATGGGCCCACATACGTCACCATGAACGAGGGCTAACAGCTCGATGGCACATACACCCTTACCGCTAAAAGGCGTTTTAGGTATTTTGCCTAATAAAAAAGATTCGTAGACGTCATATGATTTAGGATCAAATCTGTCCATGTATCCATTCTTCAAAAGAGTGGATATACGAGTCTTCTTAATGCGTCTCAGAAGACAATGCCACAAATAAGTCTCATCTGATTTACTCAGTTTGAGCTTTTTGTTTGTCACGTTATATGTTTGAGATTTATTTATATTCGAAATATAAATATTGTTATTCACATCTAATGTGTATTTCTCAATATCATCTTTATAAACAAAACACCTGGTGTTCTGGAACATAAAGGTATACCCGCAACAGGTTAAACTAGATATAGAGATAAGGTTTCTAGTCAAACTAGGTACATTATAACAGTTTCCTAATTTAAGTACATGCCCAAAGGGCAGTTCCAAAACTTAGGTTTTCACAGCCAAAACAGCGACTCTCGTCCCATTTCTGACTCGCAGGTCAATCTTATATGAAGCCAGTCTCCTGCTAATCAGCAGATCCCGCACATCAGTACATATGTATGTACCACACTGTGACGATTTTGCCTTTGCCATTTTCTTCACACCCTTAGAAGCCTTCGCCAAGCCTTGGCCTTCTGGGATGTCGAAGTAAGATGTGTCTTGCGCTTCTTGCCCTTTTGGAAGCTCTGGCTCTGCCTCATTGAGCATAGCCATTAACTCTCCAAAAGTTTTCTCTTGGTTCATAATGAACCCGCCCTAGTATTCGGGTAGAGACTGTAAGATCAAATCTATGGAAGTTTTGGCCTCGTAGGTAATACCCAGCTAACCTAGCTGTTCGATGTCAGCAATTATTTGCGACACCTAATGCTCGAGATATGTACCCTCTGACATGCGCGAGCGAAAGAGCTTCTTTTGCCATTCATACTTCTAAGATCTAAGGTTAGATCTATGAAGATCTTTTAATTTCAACATCATGGTATAAAGATATATTCCTTAGTTCTGACGACGAAATTAAGGAGTCATTGTAGCAAGCATGATGGATTGAGCACTAAAGTGTTATCATCACGATGAGTCTCCCAAAGCTCATGCTCTACTATTTGCTCAACTCCGGCCTCAGGCCCGAGAGGTTTCTCTATTACATAGAGTAACTTCTTGGCTTCCAGGACTATCCTGAGATTCATTTCCCAATCTGGAAAATTAGAGCCGTTAAAGACATTATCGCCCATGATTATGTCCGCAACGTTAATCTTTCCAGCCATCTTGATTGCTATAGTCCAACTATCCAATCAACGATTTTGGGTACACTCAAAATGTAATGATTACTATAGTCCAACTATATAATCAACTACAAGTGGAGTAATGTGTTGTACAGTATAACTGTTCAAAGAAAGCAATATTCAATATTAGTCCAACTAATATATTTATAACAACGATAAATTAAAATAAAAGAGCGTGTATTGGCAAGTATTTAAACAAAATTGCAAATTTAATACTTGCCTCCCACTATTTTTCGGCGAGCCTCTAACCCTCTGTGGAGTACTCGGGAAACCTAGTTTCCTAGTGGGCTAGGATCCCGTTAAATAACACACAACCTTGACTTTGGCCAATAAGTTGTATGAAACTTAACTAGGTAGATCTCTAAGATCAATTGGATCTCATCCAATTCCCTAGATCCAGTAGGTGGACCTCCAAGTCCGAAACATATATCCAATATATGTAAATATATCCAATATATTTCCTAACATATTTCCTCTGAATCAACTAAGCCTTGGCTTTGGCTTTACAAGCTTAATGATTCCAGTTAAGCGGGACCCATTGACAGTGGGAAAGCTTCGTAATCCATGTCGATGAACTAGAAGTGACCTTGACTTTGGCCAACAAATCACAACCGCCCAAGACATGCGATATAGAACAAAGCTTTCGTGGTTCAAACACACCCGCGATGGACATTGATCTTAACTTTGGCCAACAAACCAATGCCAATCTTGGATCTTGAGAGAGAACCACTCAATGTAAGGAAAAACGCTTAATATTTGATGAGGGTTTTTGCGTATTTGGAAACCAATTTATTATCTTTGATTAGGTCTCATCATACACCCTTAAGCATGCATTCTAAAAGCATAATAAGGCGCAAATAAATTTAATAATGATATGCGGATGGATATATAACAAATTTATTCCTAGAACAAATCTCTCACTTTTCTCTCTCCCGCTAGCACTATTCATACTTCTACCCAATTACATAACACTAAAAGAAACCTCATTTGCATTGAGGGGAATTGGTGAGAATAGAAATACAAAGAGAATAGAGATAATAGGCTGGACACGCAGGTCCAATTTAATAAATTCTAAATTTATTACAATAATTTCTAAAATTTCCCTCACCCTTCTATTATTTATCTGATATACATTATTCATACAATACATCCAAGTATTCACACAAAGCATGTTATTCAATCAATCTATCCAATTAATTATTAATCTTTGAATTAATGACCATCCAATGTTCAAACAATGATTTGATTTACGCGAGTCCAACTCATTTAAGAATAAATACTCAAAGTACGTATTCTTGAATTATATCGAACTACAATTTTAAATCCGATTAAATTTTATCCAATACTAATTCATATTTAATTCCAAATTAAATAATTACACTTTAAATGTGCCTTTTAGACTTGGATTCCAAATCCAATCTTTATGGGTCTCAAAGGCCCAATTAGTATCCAATACTACTTTAATTAAAGTCCAATGGGCTTTTAATTAAATCTTAAGGCATGAGCTTTGGCCATTATGGATCAAACCCAGATGCCAGGCCCAAATAGGAATCACCCTATGCAAAAAAAATCAATTTTGGCCATTGTGCCAATTAAATTATTAAAGGCTAATTATCATATTTGGACTTTATGGAAATGGTTTTAAGCCCAATTGGATCCAACCAATTGTCCAAAACCAAACTTGGCCCAACCAAGCCCATTAAGCCCAATTACAACAATTAAATTAACACATTATTCCAAATTACATATTAATTTAATTAAAGTGCAATTAACATAATTAATCAACTAATCTAATGTTTCCAAAACACTAATTAATCCAATTAATCATGCTCAACATTTCCAATTCATATCCAACACAAATTGAAGCGAAATCAGTTCTACAACATGCTTAGTGTTCACGGCAATCATAATGAAATAACATTCAATTCCGATTTCAATCCAATTAAACCAACAATTAATATACATTTCATGCCAACAACACATCCAATTGTCTAATTATCAAAAATTACCATGAGCAATTAAGGGTTCAAGTTTCGGCCAAGGGTAAAGAATTGGGGATTTTTTATCCAATCAATTTTTCTCAATTCTATTGATGCACAAATCCAATTCATCATCATCCAACCACAACCAAACAACCAATTTAGGAAAATCAAGCTCCAAGAAAAAAAAATCCCAAATAAAGTCCATAAACCCTAAATCCAAATCAAGCTTATATCTCTCTCTGATACCATTGTTAGTGTTCCTAGAACATGCCAATGATCTCTAAGAGTGATTCGTGTGTGAAAATTACCAAAGAAAGTTACGGAAAAACTTACATTGGTTGGATGAGATTTCAAAACTTTTTTTGTATTTGATGAAGCTCCAAGCTTTCTTTGTTGTTCCAAACTCAAGGGTGAGTTTTCCTATGACCTTCTTTTGACTCCTTAATGTGCTAGCAAGTAGAAATTTTGCAACAAAAATCAATGGAGAGTAGAGAGGCTCATGATTTTAAAGAGATGAGAGAAGATGAATAGTAGTCCAACTTGTTTCCAAAACTAAATTGACTTCTTTATATATTAAGTTTGTGTGTTGGATTTGGTTTGAGTGTTTTAAAAGCAATCTAAGTTTTACTCAACCAATAACAACTTCCATCAAGTGTCAAACATCTTGATGTAAGTCAAGTGGGTCCCACCACTTTTAAATTCCAATTTAAGTCGGCTAATCCAACACGCAACTTCGCTCGGGGCCGAGTTTGTTTAATTCCGAATAAACGAATTTTTCCGTCGCGACGTAATTAAATCTAATTTAATTAAATAATAATGTCTCGCAAAATTATTACGAAAGTCGCTCACGAATTAATTCCAAATTAATTCGTTCACTTGAATTAAAATCCAATTTTAATTCCATATTGAAATCCGATTTCAATTAATATATCCGATATATTATTTTAGCCCAAATAAATAAATTAAATAGAAAAATCCAATTTCACTATTAAATTTATTTTACCGATTAATTCCAAATTAATCACGTTCTCCCCTTTCGACGAATTTAATCCCAGATAAATTCTCGACGCAATTAATCACAGATTAATTCTTTCTCTGATAATTAATCCCAGATTAATTCTTGCCGTAATTAAGCTCAATGTGACTATGTCTATGATTGAGTTCAATGCGACTATATTTATTATTGATCTCAATGTGATTCGGGTAAAATGTGAATTAGATAAAATATGATTTATTTGTAATATGATTGTGTCTAAGTTTAATGTGAATTAGGTAAAAATTGTGATTGTGAATGAGGGTCGATAATGTGACTGAATGTAAGCAATATGATTAAGGTTTTTTTTAATTTTTAATTTTGTCTTCTCTCTAATTTTAATAAGAAATTCAATATTTATCAAAATAAAAATATTTGCTCATAGCAATTATATTTACAAATAATAAGTTTTCTAACGTGTATCATTGTATATATTTTGGATTTTAAAAAGTTAAAAAAGACAAGCACAATTTAGTGAGCATAATCATATTTCAATAAGCTTAGTTACAATCATATTTTCAATATGCTCAATCGTATTTTATTGAGTTTGGTCACTCTTTAATAATGTTAGTGTCTTTTTTTACAAGGACAATCATATTTTTGTTAGCAAAGTCACATTTTCAGGAAGTATATTATTACCCTGTTTAAGGTTGATTTCGACATTGTAAAATCTAAATTTGAGAGATGTTTATTTATGAAGTTCTAGGTATAAATATTAAGTGCATGTAAAATTTCACAGTTTATAATTTAGAGTTCGGATGAAAGAAATATGAATATTCTAAAATAAATAATCTGACATCAATATATATATATATATATATATATTTTTTTTATCGTCAAAACATATCGACGATAATACTTATTTTAAAAATTATGACTTTACATCAATAATATGTAATTTTTATGAAACACTTTATATTTTGAGAGATATTTATTTTTCAAATGGAGTGTTAATAAAATAAAAAATAAATTCATTTATTATTATTAATTACTTAAAATATGTGCAGGGATTATGATTCGAGATAAAAAATAGTTCTAAATCTCGATCGGTTTTTTTTAATATATATGAAAAATCGTCCCAAATCTCAATCATGATTCATGACTTTTTAAGTTAAAATTCGAGATTTAGAATCTAAATCCCAATTGAAAATTTTATTTATGATGATTTTTTAAAAAAATTTATTCAGGGAAAAAAAAAAGAAGGGAAAAAAATACTTTGAGAGTTTGTTTAGGGAGTTTGGATTTCCTTGTAAATTGAGTCTGACGGGATTGAACTTAATGAACATGCCAAGTTCTTTTCACAAACAGGTCCTTAATTAAACTATCACAAAATTAAGAAAATAAAAAAGTAAAAACAATATCAGCAGTAATTGCTGAAATAATTTTAGTGAAATATTAAAATAAAAATGATAAAGGCTGCTTTGGAATTGGAAATGTCGAGAAAAATTTATATAGTACTGTTCCTTTGAATAATACTTCTTGTCAATCTCAGGCTACTTTTCGTATTTTGTTTTTATTTATTATTTAATGTAGTTTTCCTCATGTTTGACTACCTCCGTACTTGTTATTTTTATTTATTTTTTAACACCCTCCGTTTCTCTCTGCCCGGTTCCCTTACGCTTAACGACAACTGGTCGCCGTGGAGTCAAAACGCGGCGTATTGAAGGGTCCTAGATCTGCGAAAGCTAGTGGTTGATATAGCGTGTGTCAGTGAGAGTTGCGTAAAGTGTTGATGCTGAAATCGTACGGCGGAGAAAGAATAGCCGTTAGCTGTGTATATGATGAACGGTGGTTTTGATAGTGCTCGAAGAGGGAGGTGGCGCTTTGGTGAATCTCTCACATGGAATGGCAGATCTTGTTAGCTACGGAAGTGCCGACCGTGATATTGAGCAGGTCTCCTCATTATTTGACTTTACTTCGACTTTTTCCTCTTAATTATTGTTTTGTTGTAAAATTTTACTTTTTTTCATCGTGAAATTTGGATAGTTTACGTTTATTAGAAACTGATATAATGTGAAATGTAATCAATTTTACTTCTTAGGAATAGAATAAAAATTAAAGCTTCCATCTTATTACATTATAAATATGCGATTGTTAATTTTATATCTGGAGCTAATTTTGTGAAATAATTTATTAAATAGATATTTCTGAAAACCAATAGGTTTTTCTTTCTTTATTTATTTATTTATGGACCTTAAATTTATGATATGAATAGCACGTTAATTATGATGATAAATTCACGTGATAGACTTTGTGATATATTGAATGACATTATGCATTTTTAATCTAGAGAAATTATGAAAGCTTTATATTAAATTTAAATTATTCAATTTGGGAGTTTAGTTTATATCCAGCTACGACCATTTTTGTTCTTTTTAACATAAGGTTTGTAAAATGATCCCACTGCATTTTGCAGGCATTAATTGCATTGAAGAAGGGTGCTCAGTTTTTGAAATATGGTCGTAAGGGAAAGCCCAAGTTTTATCCATTTAGACTTTCTAATGTAAGTTTTGTCTTAAAGCTTTTAATTTCGTTCTTTGAGATATTAGTGCTTTCAAGTTAGCCTGATGTTTTATGCCGAAATTTGCTGAATTATGAAGGGTTGTGTGACTTAACACTTCTCATCAGGATAGGAGAAATTAAGTATGGACACATGGACTGATTTTCTTGCAGTTTGACATGATGTGTCTTTATATTTAATTTTAGTAGTTATTTTTTATGACCTCTGTTTATTATTTTGAACATAATATTTTCTTTTTGCTTCTTCTCTTGTTCTGATCATTATCTCCTCTCTTTGAAGTAAATAACAAGTTAGATGATATGAAGTTCCAAATACCTCCTATAGCTAGTAAAGTTTTGGAGTTTCAGGACAAAGTATCTGCACAGCTGGTAAAAGTTTTGAGAAAGTAAAATACAGTGTTGGAAAAATGTATCTGATTTAATTTAAGGCCATATAAAGAAGATTTCATACTTTATCTTGACTGGAGTCTCTCTCTTAATTAGACATTTCAAGAACCAATAGAGCATCTTTTGGGGAGATTTACTGTTAATTGCACTCTTAACAACTCTTTGCAGGGATTAAGTTGTGATAAAGTTAATTTATTATCTGTGGTAGAAACTTCAACTGAAAATATCTTTATTAGACCAAAGTTATAAATACATCTGAAGTTGTTCATGGTACTATAAGTGCAATATCCTGTGCTTAACATCTCTGAGGTATTCAATAATGCATTGGTTGGAAGGTTCCAGTCTATTATTTCTTCAGTTTAATCTGAGCAGATAACATAAGATTCTGGCCTTCTGGGATCTTGGTCATTCAACAAGTATTGTTCTGGTTTCACATTGTTAACAGAGAACTTTGATCTTTGCAACTTCTGGCTAAATTTAGACCACCGGTTGGTGATAACTGAGCAGCTTTGTAGTTGCTATTTGCGGCTTTATTTTCTTATCTCACTGTTTCTGGTCGATTAAACAAGTTTTGATTAGTCTTATTGGTAGCAATCATGAATGCTGTGGAAATATTGTATTAAGTTCCAACATTGTCTAGAGAACTAAGAGTTAAAGACTGGAGAAGGGGTTGTCACTGAGTGTTTGGTCCTTATTTTTTTTTAGGAAATTTCATATTTGTGTATCATGTCTAGTTGTCTACTGCAGTTTATTGTCAGTTGGGATACCTGTTTGTGTCAGATGCTAGTTAAATTGAAGTAAAGTTTGCATCTTAATTTAGAAATCCGTAGTTTGGTCAAATAAGTACCTTTAGCTGTTCAGCTTAAAACACTGCTGTATATTTATTTAGTGAATCATTTTTTTGCTATAGTTTTACTTGATGAGCGTTTTCGTTCCATGCTGTTCTGGTGTTATTCTATGACTCAATACTTTCTTGCATACTCACAGGATGAAACATCTTTGATCTGGATATCAAGTAGTGGAGAAAGAAGTTTGAAGTTAGCCTCTGTCTCTAAAATTATTCCTGGGCAAAGAACTGTGAGATTACTGTACTACTAATATTTAATTTTCCTGTTATTTAGCATATCCAAAATTAAAATTTTGAATGGTTTCATACCTTAAATTTGCAAATATCCATCCTAATTCTATTAATATGCCATCAGGCTGTTTTTCAACGGTACCTTCGTCCTGAAAAGGATTATCTATCTTTCTCCCTTATATACAACAACGGAAAGCGGTCACTTGATCTGGTTGGTGATGAAACTCTATTCACAAATACATGATCACTTAAGCTTTCTCTTCCTAGATATTCTTCTTCTTCGATTACTTGGTTTAATTGAAACATGATGTTTGTTGCTTTAGATTTGCCAGGAAAAAGTTGAGGTGGAGGTGTGGATTGCAGGCCTCAAAGCATTAATAACCTCTGGCCAAGATGGTCGCTCCAAAATTGATGGATGGAATGATGGAGGCCTCTACCTTGAGGTAATTTTACCTGTCTGGAGACTTCTAGTGGTTGACTTCTTCTTATTGTGTTTTTCTTCTGTTTCTTTCATAAATATCTTTTATTATAGCATAAGCATGGTTCAGAAATCAGAAAATACGTTGAATGTTTTGTTGAAATGCTTGAAATTATACTTATCAAGGTTCACCTAATTGATGTTCATAATCATATTGCCAACATTTGAAAATGAGAACAAGATTTTATTTGTATAAAAGATCAGTTGTTGTAACTTGTATATCTTTATTTAATTGGTGAAGTTGTCATGTTAAGTTAAAAGTGATATTTCTCTTAGTTTTCTCATATATTGTCAATGTTACAAGACACACAATGTGATAATTTTGATTAAATCCAGGATAGCAGAGACTTGACATCAAATAGTGCAAGCGACAGTTCTGTGAGTCTTACACGAGATATTAGCTCACCGGAGGTTTCTGTTAGTTTGAGCCACCCTATTTCTTCTCCAAAGAGCTTTCAGACTGAGGGTTCTATCTCTGTGAATTCTGAAAGATCACATGTAGCATCAGACAACACAAATATGCAAGTAAAAGGATCCAGTTCAGATGTTTTTAGGGTTAGCGTTTCTAGTTCCCCCAGCACTTCAAGTCATGGTTCTGCACCGGATGATTGTGATGCTTTAGGTGATGTGTACATATGGGGTGAAGTCATATGTGATAATGTTAAGATTGGGGCCGATAAGAATGTCAATTACTTGAGCACAAGAACAGATGTACTTGTTCCAAGGCCATTGGAATCCAATGTAGTTTTGGATGTACATCATATTGCCTGTGGGGTCAGACATGCTGCCCTAGTCACTAGACAAGGAGAAGTTTTTACATGGGGTGAAGAATCTGGAGGAAGACTTGGGCATGGTGTTGGGAAGGATATTATTCAACCTCGTCTTCTTGAATCTTTGACAGTGACTAGTGTTGATTTAGTTGCATGTGGAGAGTTTCACACCTGTGCTATTACGATGGCTGGGGAACTCTATACATGCGGAGATGGCATTCATAATGCAGGGCTTCTTGGACATGGTACTGATGTCAGCCACTGGATACCCAAGAGAATCTCAGTACCTCTTGAGGGACTTCAAGTTACGTCTGTAACTTGTGGTCCATGGCATACAGCCTTGATAACATCAACAGGCCAGCTCTTTACGTTTGGTGATGGAACATTTGGTGTATTAGGCCATGGCGACAGGAAAAATATTTCATGTCCAAGAGAAGTAGAATCCCTCTCAGGGTTGAGGACGATTGCTGTTGCTTGTGGAGTGTGGCATACTGCTGCAGTTGTGAAGGTTATTGTCACGCAGTCTAGTGCAAGCATTTCATCAGGAAAATTGTTTACTTGGGGTGATGGAGACAAAAATCGTCTTGGACATGGAGATAAGGAACCTCGACTTAAACCCACATGTGTGCCAGCAATAATTGACTATAATTTTCACAAAGTTGCGTGTGGACATAGTTTAACTGTTGGGTTGACCACATCTGGACATGTTTTTGCAATGGGAAGTACTGTATATGGTCAACTTGGGAATCCCAATGCTGATGGAAAATTACCATGTTTGGTTGAAGATATGCTTGCTGGGGAATCTGTAGAAGAAATTGCCTGTGGGCGTACCATGTTGCAGTCTTAACATCCAGGAATGAAGTGTATACATGGGGGAAGGGTGCTAATGGAAGACTGGGCCATGGAGATGTTGAAGATTGGAAACACCAACTTTAGTTGAGGCTTTGAAGGATAGACATGTAAAGTATATTTCTTGCGGTTCAAATTATTCGGCAGCTATCTGTCTTCATAATTGGTATCCAGTGCTGAGCAGTTGCAGTGCTCAGCATGCAGATTGGCTTTTGGGTTTACTCGGAAGAGACATAATTGCTATAATTGTGGACTTGTGCACTGCCATTCTTGCAGTTCAAGAAAAGCATTAAGAGCAGCATTGGCTCCAAATCCTGGAAACCATATCGAGTGTGTGATTCCTGTTTTGCTAACTGAACAAAGTGTCAGAAGCAAATAACAAGAGCACTCCGCCTCGGCTTTCAGGTGAAAACAATGACAGGTGGGCAAGTCTGATCTTAAGTTGTCACAGTCAGCAATGCCTTCCAATGTGGATTTGATTAAGCAGTTAGACAGTAAAGCAGCAAAACAAGGAAAGAAAGCTGATACATTCTCCCTTGTTCGCTCCTCTCAAGCGCCTTCTTTGTTACAACTAAAAGATGTTGTGCTGTCTACTGCTGTGGATTTGCGGCGAACTACTCCTAAACCAATTCTTGCACCATCTGGAGTGAGCTCCAGGTCCGTGTCTCCTTTCTCTAGGAGACCCAGCCCCCCTCGATCTGCTACGCCTGTTCCTACAATATCAGGACTTTCATTTTCTAAAAGTATAACTGATAGTTTGAAGAAGACTAATGAACTTCTGAATCAAGAGGTTCTTAAGTTGCAAGCGCAGGTATGTTTTCTAAAGTTCTCAAATTTTTTATTTACTTGGAGGCCATCCTTTAAAAAGTTGGTCTTGTTTGGATTTGGTTATGAACATTTATAGTTCCGAAGGACTTACCTTAATCTCGTTGGCTATAATTATGATGTAGGTTGAGAGCCTGAGACAAAGATTGAGGTCCAAGAATTAGAGCTTCAGAAATCAATAAAGATAGCTCAAGAAGCAATGGCTGTTGCTGCAGAGGAATCTTCAAAAGCTAAAGCTGCAAAAGAAGTTATTAAGTCACTGACTGCTCAGGTTAGTATATTTTACGTGTTCAACCTTGGGAACTGGAACTATTTTATTTTGTTTATTCTTGAGATCTTTCTTGATCTTATCTTTGTGCTTGTTTGTTATCTTCTATTTTTGCCCACTTTGTGAGAGATGTTATGCTGCATCTCACTATGGAAATAGAGATTGGAATTAAACTTCCAAGAGTCTGTTTAAACACAACATTCTCATTTAGTCTCTTTCATTATTCCTCTATATTAAAACAGCTTAAGGATATGGCTGAGAGGTTGCCACAGGGGGTTTATGATCCTGAGAGCATGAGGCCAGCTTATCTACCAAATGACTTGGCGACAAATGGTGTGCATTATTCAGACACAAATGGAGAGCACCACTCAAGATCAGATTCGGTTAGCAGCTCTATCCTGACCTTTCCCACGGGAGTTGAATCCATTACGAATAATGGAACTGCCGGCCTTCCGCAGTTTCTCAGGGAACCTCCTGGGGCCAGTGGAAGGGATGATCAGCCCAATATTAGACTGCCAAATGGTAATGGAGGTGTTCTTGCAAATAGCAGTCGTTTGTCAGATTCTTCAGAAGGAAAAGAATCTAGGCCTATACAAGTCAGTGAGAACACTGTGAAGCCTAGGGAGTCCTGCATTGTCTGTCAACAGTAATCAAGTTGAGGCTGAGTGGATTGAGCAGTATGAGCCTGGTGTGTATTAACCCTTGTGGCCCTGCATGATGGAACCAGAGATCTCAAAAGAGTACGCTTCAGGTACTTTATCGTGATATTTTCCCAGTTCGAGTTATAAATGGCGTTTGAGATGTTATGTGAAAGGTTCTAATATAACTATTGTCGACTCACTGCAGCCGGAGAAGATTTGGTGAGCATCAGGCAGAGACCTGGTGGTCAGAAAACCGCAAACTGGTATATGAAAAATATAATGTTCATGGATTGGACAAACCATCGGCCTCTGGCCAGGCTTGCCGAAGATCAGAGGGACCCCTCTCCCCCTTTTTGGTCAATTCCCCCCCCCCCCCCCCCCCCCCCCCATTAAAATTGTCAATTCCTCGATGACCGGAGCAAAGAGTTTTTAGTTCCTAGCTTTCGCCATCCCTGCGATTCTGTGTTCATATTTTCACTCCTGTTTTTATTTTGTTTACTCGTTGCCACAAAATCTGTAATATATATCAATATTTATAACTTTTTCGATGAGTTCTAACACACCGACAAATTAATCTGCAAGACTCGACGGGCAAAGTAAATAATGAAGAATTGAATATTCATTGCTCATTCAACCCAGCTCCATAGTCTGATCAGTCTTTTCTTTTGACTTTTGAAGAATTGATCAATCGGGCGAAAATAAAGATAGTTTCATTCTACATGTCAATATCCCTCTATCTCCACCCTTAAAAAGGCTCTCATGGGGATATTTCCGAAACTTACAAAGAAAAGAAGCGAGTTAGAAAACTCATTGCTTGCATCAGTTAGGGTATAATATATTGATCATATTATTGTAGTAACTGATTTTTTTATGCCTATGATGTCGGCGACCACGATATTGTTAAGCTCGTAGCCCGTAAAGAGTACAATAGACCACGGGGGATTAATCAGAGAATGATGGAGTTGTCACCTAGTATAAGACATTGAAAATAATTTAAGACCGCACTACACCACTCGCAAGGGTCGACCTTAAACCTGTTTAGGTTCAGAATAGTCACTTACTGATGACAGTATAATACTCAGGTTTGAAAAGAGGTACAAACATGTCTTATAATGAAACATAATTCAATAACAATTTAAAGCATATAATGGCACAATCATTAATAATAAAAAAACGATAAAAGAATAAATCTGAAGGTCATAAGCATCCAGAAATTATCAAAGTAACAATAAAACACTAATTGAATAGAATATAACTTTTATCTCACCGGTTGGCTTCTCCGAAGCCAGATTAGACATTTTCCATGTCATTAATGTTCAGCCGGACTTAGTTCAACTCTGGCCGGATATTCTGTGTGAAACAAAAGTGTAGAATCATGCATAGTAACAATAGTGACGAAGTAATAATAGCATAGCGGTAATAAAAACGACTATAAAATAGAGACAAAAGTAATAAAACAATAGTTAAACATGATATGACACATGTCTCACCGGCTTGACTTCAGAGAAGTCTGGTCGAACATATTTCACACTATTAATGTCTAGTCGGATGTAACTTAAGTCTGGCTGGATGTTTTGCGTGAACCAAAGTAGAAACAATAATAACAAGGTAGAGATAATATGACAATAGCGAAGCGAATATAAAACAAAGACCGTAGTAATAAAATAATAAAAATAGTAATAAAACAACATGGTTATACAAGGAATAGAATAACATGTGCATATTCTCTCGGTCTGACTTCGGGGAAGCCTGACCGGATATTTTTATAACATGTTGGATATTCTTTGACAATTGTGCATATCTGTTCGGACATATATCAAGTCTGGTTGAAGATATTATGTCAGATCAGAAATAAAAATACATAATACATTAGAAAAAAAATTAGGGAGCCCTCAGGTCATGCCTTAGGTGTAGTTGGATCGGAAACCACCTTTGAAAGCTGGATGATTGCCGGATTACTTACCGGAAGGGGAAAAAACCAATGAATTTGCTGATATTTTCCTTACTGCTTTTCTCTCTTAGGTTTCCGATCAAAAATTTCAAAACTATAGTTCTGCCACAAGGAATTTAGATTAAGACCGTTTGTGAAGAATTTAGGTTCCTTTGTGAAGAATTTAGGTTCCTTTTTATAGTGTTTAAGTTGGATTGAAAAAGGAAGAGGAAATTAAATCCCCTCGCTAATTACAGTGATTGCCTATTTGCATTGTCAGCTACAGCTCAATCTATGTCTGGCTGGATATTTTATTTCAGAAGCAAGGTCGGGCAGACATTAATCAATTTGTGATTTCTATAATTGAAAATCTGCACACTCGTTGACAACTTGATATATGTCCTACCGGATAGTAATCAGATCCCATGATTCCAGTAATTGACAGTATGTATAATCATTGACAGCTTGTCATATGTCTGGCTAGATTTAGTTTTTCCAATATATCCGGCCGAATGTTATGGATAAAGAAAAAATTGGCTGGACAGAGGTGATGCCCGGTTGGACTTGGCTATTTTTAGAATTCTCTAGAGTTTCCTTCCCTTCTGGCATTTAACCTTGCAACTTTCCAAACCTTCATTTGGTGCCCCATAAGAGACTCGTTATCGTGTTATGCATATATAATGTCTACAAGTATCAATAATGATTCATCCAAAATTCGATGAATCCGCTCATAAAACAAAATAATAAAGAGCCTTGAGCCAATAAAAAGCTGAAAAAGGTGACTTAAGAAAAAAAAAATTGCATTACAGACTCCATTAGAGAATCCAGACCTATTCATTAATCGAGAAGCAATGAGAACAACAAAACTCGTGAATAAAGAAGATTCTATTGGAAATGAATTTTAATCATTTATTCAGGTCCATAACCATAGGTTGGATCCAATGCATGAGATCTTATTGCACTTACCAATAAGGCCTTATTGATTAGTATTAAACGGAAGAAATCAGTTATAGACATTAATACAATTAGATTTGTTCTTCATAGACAAACTTGGGATTTGTGATCCTAGATAAGATCGGTTCAAGATCATTAGTTCTTTTTCTATTAGAATGGAATGACTGTTAAAAATTATATTCATGTTGGGTTTTATTGGGAATTAGGTTAGCGCAGCGGAACGCGAAAAAACGATTTCTCCGATTTCAAAAAATTTTCTTGGAACAATTAAATAAACTTATTTATTTAATTAACCAATACTTAAATTATGAAATATAACCTAAGAAATCATATTTCTTTTAATTACAAAATTACCCCAATCTTTTACAAATTAATTATTTTAGTTTTAAATATGTCAATTACATATTTAATTAATTCCAAATTAATCCTTACAAGTTTGCTACAAAACCAGAAAACTCTTTCAGATTTGCGCCACTGCCCAGAATTTTCCAGAATTTACAAAACAGCCAAGAATTTTAATTAATTGCAATTTGACCCAATTTGTTCAAAACTAATCAATATCAAATCCAATTAATCCCAAATTTTGCATGCATCAAATATACATCAAAGTAAAGCATATATATGAAAAGCCCCAAAATTTGAGTGGGTTAAGAACCCTAATTTCATAAATCACTCAAATTAGGCAATTTACACTAAATTAATGAAATTCAATACTTTAATCTTCAAATTACCACACCAATTAATTCTCACCATCATGAAATTAATCAAGAAAAATTCTAGGCTAATTATGAATGGCTAATTAACTCTAGAATAGCAACTTTAATTTTCTAATTATATTATTAAGCTTAATTAGATTAATAAGCAAATAAATTAATTATACATGCTTAAACACATCCAACAAGCATCCAACAAATTTAATTACAAACTAAAAGAGTAGAGGCATTATCTCAACTCCACAATTGAAGCCAAGAATTATGAAACAATTTTTCATGAAGAAGAAGAAAGAAAATAACTTACAAAATCTAATTTTTTGCCTTTGTTTTCCTTTTTCTTTCAAAATGCTCTCAATTCTCTCTTTGTAATTTTTGTTGATGTTGTCTAAGTTTTGGAAAAATGAAACAAAACCAATTTTATATCACAATTCCAACTTGCCGTTTTTTTCAACCAAAAATAATATAACAATTACTTTATTTTTGTATTAATTCAATTGGCACACATTTTGGCTTAATTAAAGTAACACTTTAACTTTAATAAATTTTTCAAAATGTGTTCCAATTAGAATAAGACATTTCCAACTTCATAAAGTTGAAATCATTACTAAAGATATTTATTTTATAAATTAATTTAATTATTTAACAATTAAATAATTAATTAATAAATTTAAATATCTTAAATATATGCATTATATTTACAATAAATATCTCAAATACATATATCAATGATATTTGACTTATATCATTGATATATTAATAAAATCAATTATAAAATAAAATACACATTAATTTTAGAAATGACCGTTAGGTCCCGAATGCATGTATTTTTCGTTTAACCATTAAACGAGGTATAAATAATCAGTATTATTCATAACAGTTGCCCTAGTGCTCTACGAGTAATGAGACTCTCTAGATTCAGACATATCCGTCACGAAATCAAATTACGTGTCCATAATTCACCCACCCGTAAATTATGACGAACACGGATAAACTCACTGAATCATACATGTCGATGTCACTGCATACGTATAATCCCTCCGTCACAGGTATCTCGATTAATCCAAAGATATAAATACAAACGTCAAATCTCTATAGATATAATCACGTCGACGTTTCTATTAGCAATCCCTCAAATAACACTTAGAACTAATTTCTACAGTGTACCACGGGCCCATGGATTTAACAGATTGCTAATTCCATATTGAATACCTATACTCCGTACACAGAGTTGACAGATCCTATCTTGATACACACAGGATATCCTGAACATCAGTCCACACCCAAGGAACAGGCGGATGTCTGATCTAAATAGATCGGTGACGTGACTGCCATCTAAGTGTGGAGGATAACTCAGATATCCACAGTGGTATCTCAAGTCAAAGAATCACTATGCTCACTCAACCCGAGAAGATTCTTATTGACGTTGGTGTACCATCCATTAAGAATCTTCGGTGAGTCGTTCAGTGTTTATCCGCTATAAATACCTACACGTCTATACGAGTCTCCAAGACTCATGGTTCACTGAGAAACCATCGGAATCCAAGATTCCAATATACGACATGTACCAGTCTCTACGGGTTTACTTTATTGACCAAGTAGTGTAAATCTTGACCGGGAAATGTCTAAGAATGACAACGTCATGATACAACTCAATGTCAGTTGCGACGCTTTTGCAATAGTATCATAATTAATCATTCTAAGGTCGGTTACGTCTTTACCATATAAAAAATAAGTTATATAAAAGAAATTGTTCATTTTATTCATAATAAAACTTTACATTAGTATTTACATAGAAATACATAATAAAATTGGCGCTCGGAGCACCAACCCTAACAATTCATTACCTCGAAATATCAAAAGATAAAAAAAGGGTTTGTCTATTCTGTCCAAAAAAAAGGGGAATTGGCATTTGCTTGAATCGGTTTACAAATAAAGGTTTTACATTTTTGTGCACGCATGGAACCTTTGGCTATATATCAACGAAAATTCGATGCTTCTAAATAATGTGACAAAGTCACATCCTCTTTTATCTGGTGATCAACATAAACCACTAAACGTTTGGCTTTTCTTGAATGAAATGCATGCTCCTATCTGACATTTTCGTTGTATTCTCCCAGCTCTTGGTCTAAGTTATCGATTAATTTGTATGACCACCGGGGAACTCTTACCAATTTCTTTTATCGATTTTTTTTCATTTTTTTAATCATTGGGATCAACTATAACTACATCGAATAAAAATTTTAAAATTTGGATTCGTTCTTCTGAATCGATTTGTTCTCGTTCGTATTTTATTAATAAATACCCTACTTCTTTTCTTGAAAATGATTTTGATTTCAGTCTATAGTCTATTCAAATTCATTAGAATCATTCTTATGATATTATGAATCTTATTTATCTTAAGTGTTCATAGTCTATTTTTATATAAGTTTTCACGAAAACTGTTATAAATTGTCCATTTTCTTTATCGGGATCGAGACTAGGAAGAATGGTTGAGATAACAAATATCCATCTCTTTTGTATTGTGGATACTTTATAACCATCGAAGATTTTGAAGTGATAATTTATGGAAATTAAGAGGCATTGAGAATACATAATTGTTATAGTTTGATCTAATACCAGTCCCAATACGCGTGATATTAAGAATAAGAAAAAGCTTTAGCAGGAATGTTGGTAAGAGATTTCTTATAAAAACATTAGCCCCACTCAGTTCATGATGAGAATATTTCAATCTTTTACTGTGCCCAATCCCAAAATTTATTGTGTACATGTGACCCATAATTAGGAAAAAAATTACAATAGCTAAATGGTGATAAGTAATATTGATCAGTAATAAACTTTGCGTTTGTTGGTGGAATCCCTGGAGAAGGGTTAGAATGACAGTTCCTGATTCTTGGGAGTTACCAAATAAATTACTATTTGAATCGAGGTTTTGAGCATAAAGATTCCATTGACCTGTAAAAAGTGGGCTTAACTCCTTATGGATGTGGTAATACATCTAAGAAATTATTCCATTGAACATATCCCCTGAATCCAGGAATAGCGACATGTACAAAAATGTCATGTCCAAGCCATATAAAACTCGAGAAATACAATATTTTTCGGCAAATAAGAGTGTAATCGAGTCTCTTCGAGCCGAATAGTAGTTGTTCGAGTTTGGCTCGATAAGACGAGCTCCAGCTCAAATCAAGCTTTATATTTGTTGTTCGAGTTCAATTCGTTAAGAAAATATTGGGATCGAGCTCGAATCAAACTCAATTATTAAACGAGTTCGAGATTGACTCGAATTTAAAAAATTCGATTTTTGGACTTTTTTATATACTTTTTTCAAATTTTAAATAAATTCACATAAAATTCAAATATTTGTGATATACAAATATATTATAATATCTCGTTAAGTTGTGTCACGATACGTTATTATTGGTGAATACAGAGTCTAGAATAGTTACAAAAAAAATACGCAATATAAAAAATAATTATTTTTTACAACAATCCATATATAATCTATTACAAGGAAAATCAATGAGTATATGAGAAGTTATAATACTTAGCCTTCACTTTAAGACTTAGATCTATCATTTTTTTTCGAACAGATCTTCTATCTATGGAAGAAAAAGTCTTTATTCTTGAAAAATAGAAACAAAAATAAAAGACTAACCCACGATAAAAAATCTACTACCATATATAGGATCATATATAGGTCGATCTAGGGGTGACAAAACGAATTGACGAATCGAATTTGTATCGAATCCTAAACGAATTGAATCAAAATGTGATGGATTCGTATTCGATTCGTTTATTAAACGAATCCTAATATCATGATTCGTTTTTTATTCGTTATTAAACGAATCGAATACGAATATTCGCTTAGTCATAATATTATTCAATAACACAAACTACTATAATTTATTTACATTAATTATTCACAAAATATACACATATGAAATATGAATATAATATATTTACTAAAAATAACTCACCAAATATCGACAATATTATTTTTTCAATGATAATTAGTCATAATTTCTCGAATCTTAATTGAAAAATAACAATAAATAGTCAAATAAAATAATAAAACGAATTCTAAATGAATAAACGAATCAATGAGCTTAAATCCTTATTCGATTCGTTTAATAAATGAATCGAATCGAATCAACTCATTTATTAAACGAATCTATTTTTCAAACCTGTATTCGCTTTAAAACAAATCGAATGGAACGAATAAACAAATTTTTAACCCAATTACCACCCCTAAGTGGATCCACAAATTAATAGAAATCTTGATAATAAAATACCAAAATATAAATCTCTATCGGAGAAGTTGAGAGATTTCATCATAAAAAAAAAAAAAGGTAAGCTCAAAGATCTCATTAGAAAACGGTGGAATTATATTTTCTGGTGAGTCTCGGTCAAAGAAAAGGAATTAGACTAAAAAAGAACACTTGAAGGAAAAAAAGATGAATAAAAAAAAATGGAAAAGAAAAAAGCGACACTAGTGTGTACAGAATAGGGCTACATGAGGAGAAAGCAACCTTAGTAGAGTCTCTAGGACACTAGTGTGTAAAAGAATAGGGACCGTAAAAGATATTATTTCATTAATTATTATATCAGATCAAATCTGAACATAAAGATCACGTGACCCTTACTTATAACTTTTTATTGATCGAGATTTTATAAGTATACCACATAAACGCACGTATCGCTTACATTGTGTTTGGTTGGGGGTTTTGGAGGGGGGAGGGGTTATTTTAAATTATATTTGTTTGATTTAATTTTTTTAAGGGGAGGGAAGAGGAGGAGAGCAAAATCTCTCCTAAGCCAATTTTAGCTCCCCTCCAAAAGTGGGGGTTTTGGAGGGGAGAGAAAATGAGCAATTAAAATTTTAAATACATTGACTAAATTATCCCTACTTATACATTAAAATCCAAAATTGTCCTAATTACAAATCTCTCGTATATTTGCTTCACCATTCTACTGGTTTGATGCTTGTTTTAATTTTATTTTTAATAACACGTATTATGTAGAGCTTTTAATTTTAATTTTATTATTTTTTTAATTCAAAGATAATATAAGCCTATATTGTTTTAATTTTATTTATAAAAGACTACAAAGATATAATAGTAAATTAGTTTTAAAATCTATCCCCTCCCTTCTTGAACCAAACATATATCTAATTAAAAATCATCCCCTCCCCTCCCCTCCCCTCTTTTGAATCAAACATATATTTAATTAAAATTCATTCCCTTCCCTTCCCTTCCATCCCCTCCCCTCCATTAAAATCCCTCCCCTCCCCTCCCATTCGTTGAACCAAACAGACCCTTAAGTAATTTAATGATAATTAGTCGGATGTTGAACCCACATAAACTTAATATTTCTCTTATTACTACTAAGACTAACCTACTTAACTTAAACTAAACTATTGAGAAGATAATTTGATTAAATTAAAAAACTGAAAAAATAAATAAAGACAAATAACAAACTTCGGGAAAAACCTTATAAGATAGAAAAATCTAAGGTTGTAACTTCATCTAAGCATGCACACAATAAGTTCAGACATTTTTCATTCAATTAGGTTATTGTTACTAATTATTAACCTAAAATACTAAATATTCACAAGTCTCTTTCGATGGTCAGATGAAAATATTCAGAATAAATCAATTAACTATATGTCTATGTTAATTAAATTAAACCGAATTCATTAAGGCCAGGTTCTAATCTTGGTTACGTATGCCCTTTACGTATATTTCTATCATACAGTGAAATCTATTCAACAAATAAGATCATACGCTATTATTCCACGGCTAACCCAAATTCCTACTGTCGAGTTTCTAAGGATTTACCAAGACTATTTTATTGTTGGCCAAACAAATAAAATAAGCATCAAAACACAGAGAATAATAAACAATAAATAACAAACATAAATGAATAAAAATATACAATTAAATTAATTAAACATAATCGGGATCCATTACAACACTAGATTTAATGAATTAGCTACTCACAATATTCAATAAAAATATGCTAATCATTATTACAAAACACGAACTCATAAAAGATAAAAGTATAGAGAAAAAGGAAGAAAGAAACTCTCGTTTGTACTCTTCATCTTTAAACTCAAACTCCGGTTGATGCACTCGTTCTTGCTCCAAAATATGTTATAAAGCTTTTTTTAGGTTTTGGGATAAAATGGTGCTTATATAGGAGATTCATAGGGTGTTTCCTACTAAAAATCGGATATAGAGCGAATTTAAGAAAAATCTCCTGTGTCGCTATGCACGAAATGCTTGTCGCGACTTCAATTCATCATCACTTAGCGCTTCGCAACGCTCAATAGGCAGCATCGCGATGCGCCAAATTGATCACTTCTTTGGTCACAGTTTTCTCATGCGCGTATCTCGACGCGTTTCGCACGTCAGGACGTGCTTTTTGATTTCGAAATAAACCCTGATTTGCTCCGTATCTCACCATTCTCATCCCTAGTTAAATCATTTGATTCGTGATATTATTTTTGACCTACAAAATACACCAAAACACATCAATTCGATCATAAAGCTCGATATCACCCACAAAATATTAAGATAAATAGGCCGGCAATATAGAGATATTAACCACTCATGGGGTCACTCTATCAACTGTTTATTGTCTTACATGCTTTCTATCTCTGAGCAGTAACATGAACATAACTCCACCACCAAATAAAATAAATTAAGATTAAGAACATAATATACAGTAAACAGCTTCTAAATAATAAAAGGTATTGAAAGAAACTATCTAATGCACTCAAAAAAAAGTTGGAGTTATGAAGTGCCAAATCCATGATTATGATCAGTTTTTGATTGTTACATGAGTAATGAAGCAAAAAAGGAAGAAAGTGGATTGATGATATATATGAACTTCATGGAGAGGTATTTGAGCTTTGTAAGCCTATGTTATTGTGTTTCTTAGAAGGACCAGAAGGTGGGATTGGTACATATTTTGGTAAGAACCAAGAATTGCACGTAGTGAGAAATGCTGCTGAGAGTTATGATGCTGCTTTATTTTGAAAACTTGAGTGTCTGATATAGTGCAGTCAGTGTGGACAACCAAAAATATGAGCAACAAAAGCAGCCTCAACAGTAGAATTAGATGCTTTTCACTCATTTTAAAAGTCAAGAAAACGAGAATAAAGAAATCCAGAAGAGAGAAAAAAGAAATGAGTTGAAAGTAAAACAAACCATCTGAATACAATGCCACACGGGACTACGTGAATAAGTTCCACAACGGGGCCACGTGAACAAGTGGCACAACAAGGCCACAAAAATAAGTGCCATAGCGGGGGTCACATAACAATGTCACAACGGGGCCGTAATAAACAAACCCTTAATAGTGAGAGACTTACACTCAAAGACACATCAC